>CAKNYM010042548.1:15078-32753 GCA_932195095.1 Andricus curvator
CTTTAAAGATATTTTAAGGTAGTGGAAAACTCGAAAAATTAAACTGATGACGTTTCCCTTGATGTGCTATTTTCAAAGATTCCTAAATGCATTTTAAATTCATGGATTTCTTCCCTAAAACTTATAATATTGCAGTTCAAGCAGTTCCGTGTCCAGAGGTAGGCCGGAAATAGGCAGATGGGAACATATGAACTCCTTTCTAATACAACGCTGCTGAAGGCTGGTGACCTCAGCATAAAACACCAAACAATTGAGACTCTCAGTTTCATTATCCGCCCCCCCCCCCCCCCAGTAACAGCAGTTTTGGTTTGACTGACGTTACAACTAGACTCCACCATACGACGAATCACTACTTAACTTGGACATGATTTCGACTCGCAAAACAAATTTCGCGCATAAAGGTGGTAGTTTGGTGTACAATCTAAAAACCATGAATAATACAAACAATAAAATAGCCTCGGGAGGGACTGAAATTTTGATTGACGAAATGCATTCACACGGTAAACGTAAAGGTCGAGTTTCAGGCGAGGAATGGAGGCTGGGTGTTTGGAATGCTAGAGGAGTGAATGATCTTAAGGTAAGAGAACTACGAGAAACTATGCACGTAAGGAACCTAGATATTTTATGTGTACCTGAGACGAAGAAAAAGGGTTGCGAAAGTAGAAACATAGAAAATGGGGTGGTGAAAGGCGGTTTTGAAATATGGTCAGGAGTAGGTAATTAATCACATGGTAGTCAAGGGGTCGGTTTAATTATGAATGAAAAAGCAAGACCGCATCTCAAAGATCATGATTTTGTATCTCCCAGATTTGTTGTGGGTTAGAATGAAGGTAGGAATCAGAAGATTATTCATAATAGCATGCTACGCCCCAGTTGATAGCGATCCGAGGGAAGTCAAAGACGCCTTCTGAGACACTTTAAATGATACAATAAGTAGTTGCGATCAAGGTGAAAGAATAATTCTGCTAGGAGATACGAACGGATGGGTCGGCGTTCAACGTCAGGATACATATACAGAAAGGGTGCTAGGTAAGTTTGGGGATCCAACAAGAAAACATTATAACGGGGAAAAATTAGTTAGCTCATGCTTAGAAAAGGGCCTATTTATTACAAATACTTGGTTTCGACAAAAAATGATCCACACGTACACCTGGTGTAAAGAGAATAATCGCAGTATAATTGACTTGGTTATTGCGGATGAAAGAGTAAGAGAACTAGTAAAAGATGTAAGAGTCATGAGGGGTTCCGAATGCAATACTGATCAGTACCTTCTAGTCTCCAAAATAAACTTATAGTCTAGGAGCCAGGGGGGGGGGGGTGTCGTGGCCGATAGGGGTAACGGGCTCCACCCAAGTGCTTTTTATGTATTTTGACCCGCTGAACACGAATTTCGAGGGTGGCTTGTCTAAAAATCAGCGGTTAATTAGTTATTAACAATTTAATTGTTTAGACCGCTATAAATAGTTTATTATTATTATTATATTATATATGGTATATATATATATATTATGGCCATTTAAATAATTAATTTGTTAATAACTAATTACCGGAACATTTTTCGATAATCCATCTACGTGTCTTTCATGTATTTTTACTCGCCAAATCCGAATTTTCAGGTTGGGTTGTCGATAAGTTAACAGGTAAATAGTTATTAACAAATTAATTATTTAAATAACTATAATAAATTTATTTATCATCGTAGCCATTAATTCACAGGTGACGTACATTCTTCAATTCATATTGAATGTATGGCCGTTTATAGAATGTTGTTAAGTCTAATAATAAACTATTTATATCGGTTTAAACAATTAAATTGTTAATAACTAATTAACCGTTGATTTTTAGACAAGCCACCCTCGAAATTCGTGTTCAGCGAGTCAAAATACATAAAAAGCACTTGGGTGGAGCCCGTTACCCCTATCGGCCACGAAACCCCCCCCCCCTGGCTCCTAGACTATTATGGAGGGGATGGAGAAGAAAGAGAACAAAAAAAACGAAACAAACGCGAATCAAGATTGAAAATTTACAGAAACCGGAAGTGCGAATAGATTTTCAGAATAAGATAAACGAACACATAGATAAGGCAACTTGGGAGGCGCTTAGAAGCAATAAAGATATAGAGTGCACGTGGACTTTGTTACGGGATATCATTGTTAAAACTGCGATTGAAGTGTGTGGTACGGCAGTGGTAGGAGAAAAGTCTAGTGATGCGTGGTAGAATGATGAAATTCAGGCAGCCCGGCAAGAAAAGAAAAAAGCCTACAAAAGAACATTAAACATCACAGGTCTTAGCGATGAGGAGAGAAATAGACTTGAAAATGATTACAGACACAAAAAGAGGAAAGTTAAACGACTAGTCAAGGAAAGCAAAGATAAAATCAGAACAGAAGAAGAAAAGAAAATATAAAACGACTTTGAAGGAACCATGAAACTATTATTTGACGGGCTGAGAGTAAAAGCGGTGCAAAATGAGTTGCAGAAGAGAAGCGGTTTCAGTTTTCGTGTCAACGCAAAGAAGACTTGAAAATAGTATGGGAGTGGAAACGGAATGATTGAGCGTCAGAGTAGAAGCGAACTGAAATTATTCCGCGGGGAAAAACGGTTTTGGACTTCAACCCGCTTTGGCTCCCAGTCTGAACTCAAGCCGCTTTTACCCACAGTCCCAAATCATCCAGAACATAGGAATTTTCGGCCCCCACCACTTTCCCATCTGG
This sequence comes from Andricus curvator, assembly GCA_932195095.1. Classification (NCBI taxonomy): domain Eukaryota; kingdom Metazoa; phylum Arthropoda; class Insecta; order Hymenoptera; family Cynipidae; genus Andricus; species Andricus curvator. Next base: position 17,793 of record CAKNYM010042548.1, read on the forward strand.
GAGCGACACATGCAAACGTAGCGTGTCGGTGAGTCGGCTCTGTTACATGCTGTGTAGACCAGCTTGTTGGCTATTAGGAGGTTTGGGTTGATTTTTGTTTTCAAAAATTCACACCTAAACGAAAGACTTCAAATACATGTAATGAAGTCTTGAAATATTTAATGATAATGTCTTACAGGAATGTATATGGGCTTTTAAGGTTAGGTTAATAATATCTATCACTTCCAAGTGGTTTCATTTTTTATTATTTACGTTTTATTTTTCAATCGATTTTAAATATTGCAAAGTTAGAATGATAATAAATAATAATTATTTTCAATTTATTGAATTAATCAACATTTTTAATATGTACTTAACTCTGATAATTACCTTGCTTTTCATGCTATTTTAGGCTATAATCACAATTTAGTGGATTTTAAGAGAAAAAACCGAAAAATTATTAACTTGACCTCATATGCTTTCCTAATAATGCCAAAACTATATAAAACCTTCAATGTTTTAATATATTTATCTCAACATTGAAAAATTTATTTTTTACACTTTTATTTTAATTGTGAAATAATTGTAATTGGAAATTAATTGTGAATAATATTGTAAAATAAATTTAAGAAAATTTATTGTATAAATAAATATCTCATGATTTTTTACGGACAAAACAATTTTAAAGGTAAGTCTTTGTAGTATTTTAATAACTAATTAACATGTTTTCAGAAGATTTTTCCTTGATTCTGCCCTCATAGGTTCAAACATGGTACAAAAAACTATTGTGACATTTCAAATGAAAACTGTACTCTGTATAAATTAATTTTGAAAATGAAAAATATTGATACCTTTTATAAATATTCTTAAATTTTATTTGAATATAATACACATTCATTTTTATTTTAAAAATTCTTGTAAATAGTTGGTCATTTTCTTAATTTTACGACATTTTTGTACCATGTTTGACCTAAGGGAATAGATTTCAGGAATGAAATTATAAAAATATCTCAATTAGTTAGTGTTTGGTTGATAATTATATTTTTTGTTGAAATTTTTATTTCACATATCTGAAATATTGAATTTATTTGGTTGAAATTTCATTCTTTGAAGGTTGATTTCAACTGTTTTTAATTAAAAATTAGAATTTTTTCATTGAACAAGCATTCACACCATTTTTCGTTGAAAATTCAGCTTTTTTGGGTGAAAATTCAACTTTTTAGTTCAAACTTATATTTTTTGTTGAAATTTTGATTGACATACAGAAATATTCAAAAATCTTGGAAAATTTTCTTAAGAATCTCAGGAAAATTATATTTTACTTTCAACCTTAACAATAAATAACTTAAAAAATAAATAGTTATTCGAAATTTTTACTTTGCATTAAAAATTACGTTTTGCCCTAAATTATAATTTGGTTGTAATTTTCCTTTTTTCTTGGCTAAAAATCGTTTTTACTTGAAAATTTATTTATTTTGTTGAAAATTCATTTTTTTATTGTTAAATTGAACCGTTTTTTATTAAAAACAATTTTTTTAAATTGAAATAGCAATTATCACATTTTTCGTTGAGAATTAATCTTTTTTGCCTGAAAATTAACCTATTCGTTTGAAAATGTTTTTTTTTTGTTCAAATTTCAATTTAAAATATCTGAAATCTTAGAAATCTATCACTTTCAAGCGGTTTCATTTTTTGTTATTTATGTTTTATTTTTCAATCGATTTTAAATATTGCAAAATTTAAATGATGATAAATCATTATTATTTTTAATTCATTAAATTAATCAAAATTTTTACTGTGTACTCATCTCTGATAATTACCTTTCTTTCCATGCTATTTTAGGCTATAATCACATTTCTTGGGATTTTAAGAGAAAAAGCCGAAAAATTATTACTTGGAACTCATATGCTTTCTTAATACATAAAAACTTTATAAGACCTTCAATGTCTTAAAATATTTATCTCAACGTTACAAAATTTAGTTTTTACAATTTTATTTTAATTGTGAAATAATTGTACTTAGAAATTAATTATGAATAATTGTAAAATAAATTTAAAAAAATTTATTTCATAAAGAAATATCTCATGATTTTTAAAGGACAAACCAATTTTAAAGGTAAGTCTTTGTAGTATTTTAATAACTAACGAACATATTTTCACAATATTTTTCCTCGATGCTGCCCGGATAGGGTCAAACATGGTACAAAAAACCGTCGTGCAATTTCAAATAAAAACTGTACTCAAGAAATAAACAGTTATTCGAAATTTTTATTTTGCATAGAAAAATATTTTTCGCCTTAAATTATAATTTTGTTGAAATTTTTCCATTTTCTTCATTAAAAAATTTTTTGATTTTGAAATTTATTCATTTGGTTAATTAAAATAGCAATTATTACATCTTTCGTTGAAAATTCATCTTTTTTGGTTGAAAATTGAACTGTTTAGCTAAAACTTATATTTTTTGTTGGAATTTTGATTGACATACAGAAATATTCAAAAATCATTGAAAATTTTCTTAAGAATCTTAAGAAAATTATATTTATACCTATAACCTCAAAAATAAATAACTTAAGGAATAAATAGTTATTCCAAATTTTTATTCTGTATTAAAAATTATGTTTTGCCTTAAATTATAATTTGGTTTTAATGGTGGTGTGGAAATGAGTTTTATTAAAAAATGTGCAGGATTTTCTAAAAAACAACTGCATGAATTTCTGACCTTTCTTAATTTTATTTTTTGAGTGTATTTGAATTTTATTCATGTTTAGGAATAATCATTTGAAAGGCAAGTCTTCATATAGTATTTTACTAACTAATGAAGATATTTTTATAATGTCATTCCTGAAATCTATTCTCTAAGGTCAAACATGGTACAAAAATGTCGTAAAATTTAAAGAATGACCAACTATTTCCCATAATTTTTCAAATAAAAATCTATGTGTATCATATTCAAATAAAATTTAGGAATATTTATAAAAAATATTAAAATTTTTCATTTTTAAAATTAATGTATACAGAGTACAGTTTTTATTTAAAATTCTACGACGGTTTTTTTTACCATGATTGACCCTAGGGCAGAATCACGGAAAAATATTCTAAAAATATGTTCATTAGTTATTAAAATACTACAAAGAATTACCTTTAAAATTGGTTTGTCTTTTTAAAATCATGGGATATTTCTTTATAAAATAAATTTCGTTGAATTTATTTTACAATTATTAACAATTAATTTCAAATTAAAATTATTTTAGAATTAAAATAAAATTGTAAGAATAAATATAAATATGAGTTTTCTAACATTATTGACAACAATTTAGAAATATTTTCTAAGATTTCAGGTATTTCAAATTAAAATTTGAACAAAAAAAAACATTTTAAAGGGAATAGTTTAATTTTTAGGCAAAAAAGGTTAATTCTCAACGAAAAATGTGATAGTTGCTATTTCAATAAAAAAAAAAATTATTTTTAATAAAAAACGGTTGAATTTACCTTTAAAAAAATAAATTTTCAAGTAAAAACGATTCTTAGTCAAGAAAAAAGTAAAATTACAACCAAATTATAATTAGAGGCATAAAATCATTTTTAATACAAAATAAAAATTTCGAATAAATATTTATTCTTTAAGTTATTTATTTTTGAGGTTATAGGTAAAATATAATTTTCCTGAGATTCTTAAGAAAATTTTCAATGATTTTTGAATATTTCTGTATGTCAATCAAAATTCCAACAAAAAATATAAGTTATAGCTAAACAGTTCAATTTTCAACCAAAAAAGATGAATTTTCAACGAAAGATGTAATAATTGCTATTTTAATGAACCAAATGAATAAATTTCCAAATCAAAAAAATTTTTAATGAAGAAAATGGAAAAATTTCAACAAAATTATAATTAAAGGCGAAAAATATTTTTGTATGCAAAATACAAATTTCGAATTTCGGGCAGCATCGAGGAAAAATATTCTGAAAATATGTTCGTTAGTTATTAAAATACTACAAAGACTTACCTTTAAAATTGTTTTGTCCTTTAAAAATCATGAGATATTTCTTTATGAAATAAATTTTTTTAAATTTATTTTACAATTATTCAGAATTAATTTCTAATTACAATTATTTCACAATTAAAATAAAATTGTAAAAACTAAATTTTGTAATGTTGAGATAAATATTTCAAGACATTGAACGTCTTATAAAGTTTTTATATATTAAGAAAGCATATGATTTCAAAGTAATAATTTTTCGGCTTTTTCTCTTAAAATCCCAAAAATTGTGATTATAGCTTAAAATAGCATGGAAAGAAAGGTAATTATCAGAGATGAGTACACAGTAAAAATTTTGATTAATTTAATGAATTTCTAAGATTTCAGATATTTGAAATTGAAATTTGAACAAACAAAAAAAACATTTTCAAACGAATAGGTTAATTTATAGGCAACAAAGATTAATTCTCAACGAAAAATGTGATAATTGCTATTTCAATTTAAAAAAATTATTTTGAATAAAAAACGGTTCAATTTAACAATAAAAAAATGAACTTTCAACATAATAAATAAATTTTCAAGTAAAAACGATTTTTAGCCAAGAAAAAAGGAAAATTACAACCAAATTATAATTTAGGGCAAAAAATAATTTTTAATACAAAATAAAAATTTCGAAGAACTATTTATTCTTTAAGTTATTTATTTTTAAGGTTGTAGGTAGAATATAATTTTCCTGAGATTCTTATTATTTTTTTTTATTGAAACAGTGAACGGGCTAAGCCCTTGTATACATTAGAGTGTTAACGATATCAAGAGTTAGGTGTAAGTCTAAATATTGGCGCAATAGTTCAACGATGGCCGCTGTGACAACGCAAGTAATAACTGCAATATATTATTATTGAAAAATTGAAAGTTCATCGAATAATTTGCTGCTATTAATTAATAAGTATCAGCTAGTCTGCGCAATATAGTTTTGAATTGGAACGCTGACATATTAAAAAAGTCAAGTTCATTGCCTAAGTCGTTCACTTCTCTACAAATGCGTGTGAGCGCTGAATTCTCTCCGTAATTAGTGCGATGCGAAGGTAGCTTAAACAATTTATAATTACGAAGAGATTTTTCAGGGGCATGTAGACATATTTCAGCGAGTATTGAAGGACAGTCAATTATGTTATTTAGTAGATTGTATAAAAAATTGACGTCAGTGCACACCATCCTTGATGACAATTTGGGGATATTTAATAGAAATCTGATATCATCATAATTGTGATCGCGTCTATTCATTGTAATTCCGAGCTGCCTGGCTGCGAATCGGAGAAAACGATTCTGAACCCTCTCAAGTCTAATTTTATGAATCATGTACTGAGGGGCCCAAATGATGGAAGCGTATTCAAGATGAGGACGAACTAGGGCGAAGTACAGGGTTTTAAGAGCCATTGGATTATGTAAAAGCATGGCATTCCGAATAACGAAGCTCAGTGATTTTAGGGCCTTATGAATGGCTTCGGTAACTTGATCATTAAAACACAACAATTCGTCAAGTAATAGCCCCAGGTCACGCACTCTACTCACTCTAGTTAGTTCATCTTCCTCAAGCATGTAGTTGTGGGTGAACCTAGTCCTCCTTCTTGTGAATGAAATAGTGAAGCATTTTTTAATGTTCAACTGCATCCCGTTTAGAGAGCACCAGCACTGCAACCTGTTAAGGTCACTTTGCAGTTCGATGCAATCCATGAGGGAGCGAATTGTTTTGTAAAGTTTAAGATCATCAGCATATAATAAAAAAGAGCAGAATTTGAAAATAGTTCCTAAGTCGTTAATATGTAGGAGGAACAAGAGTGGACCAAGATGCGATCCCTGAGGCACCCCTGAGGTGGCAGAAAAAACAGTAGAGTATTTGCCGTTAACTCGAACAGAATGCAGTCTGTTGTTTAAATAGCTAGATAACCATGAAAGAATTTTTGACGTGAGTCCCATTGACTTGAGCTTCGCCATCAGAATGCCATGATCGACTGTATCAAATGCCTTTGAAAAATCAGTATAGATCGCATCCACCTGATGTCCAGATTCGATAGATTGAAATATATAATGTGTAAAGGTGCATAAATTCGTAGATGTAGATTCTAAAGAAAATTTTCCAAGATTTTTGAATATTTCTGTATGTCAATCAAAATTTCAACAAAAAATATAAGTTTGAACTAAACAGTTGAATTTTCAACCAAAAAAGCTGAATTTTCAACGAAAAATGTTGTGAATGCTTGTTCAATGAAAAAATTCTAATTTTTAATTAGAAACAGTTGAAATCAACCTTCAAAGAATTAAATTTCAACGAAATAAATAAATTTTCAAATAAAAAAATTTTTTAATGAAGAAAAAAGAAAAATTCCAACAAAATTATAATTTAAGGTGAAAAATATTTTTGTGTTCAAAATAAAAATTTCGAATAACTGTTTATTTTTTAACTTTTTTTTTCTGCTCATTTCAAGCTTATATAATATAATTTTCATATAGGATTCTTGACCAAATTTCACCAAATTTTTCAATATTTCAGATATGTGAAATAAAAATTTCAACAAAAAATATAATTATCAACCAAACACTAACTAATTGAGATATTGTTATAATTTCATTCCTGAAATCTATTCCCTTAGGTCAAACATGGTACAAAAATGTCGTAAAATTAAAAAAATGACCAACTATTTACAAGAATTTTTCAAATAAAAATGAATGTGTATTATATTCAAATAAAATTTAAGAATATTTATAAAAGGTATCAATATTTTTCATTTTCAAAATTAATTTATACAGAGTACAGTTTTCATTTGAAATGTCAAAATAGTTTTTTGTACCATGTTTGAACCTATGAGGGCATAATCAAAGAAAAATATTCTGAAAACATGTTCATTAGTTATTAAAATACTACAAAGACTTACCTTTAAAATTGTTTTGTCCGTAAAAAATCATGAGATATTTATTTATAAAATAAATTTTGTTAAATTTATTTTACAATATTATTCACAATTAATTTCCAATTACAATTATTTCACAATTAAAATAAAAGTGTAAAAAATAAATTTTTCAATGTTGAGATAAATATATTAAAACATTGAAGGTTTTATATAGTTTTGGCATTATTAGGAAAGCATATGAGGTCAAGTTAATAATTTTTCGGTTTTTTCTCTTAAAATCCACTAAATTGTGATTATAGCCTAAAATAGCATGAAAAGCAAGGTAATTATCAGAGTTAAGTACATATTAAAAATGTTGATTAATTCAATAAATTGAAAATAATAATTATTTATTATCATTCTAACTTTGCAATATTTAAAATCGATTGAAAAATAAAACGTAAATAATAAAAAATGAAACCACTTGAAAGTGATAGATATTATTAACCTAACCTTAAAATCCCATATACATTCCTGTAAGACATAATCATTAAATATTTCAAGACTTCATTACATGTATTTGTAGTCTTTCGTTTAGGTGTGAATTTTTGAAAACAAAAATCAACCCAAACCTCGTAATAGCCAACAAGCCAACGAAACCGAATCGTGAAGTCGAGCGACTCCGAAGTCCGACTCGAGCGAGCTCGGCCCGAGCCACGGGTTCCTCGTGCACTTTCGGCTTTACACGAGGATGGCCGACGGAACGCGTAACAGAGCCGTCTCACCGACACGCTACGTTTGCATGTGTTGCTCCCAGATGGGAACGTGGTGGGGGCTGAAAAATCCCACGTTCTGGAGCCTCCTGGAGATACTGTTTCCACGAGACTACAGGGAAAAACGGCTTGAGTTTCGGCCGCGAGGAGAAACGGTTTAGGCGTCTAAGCCCTTTCTGCCCTTAACTTATTTCAATCCGCTTTCCCTCTGACGCTCATTCAAACCGTTGTTACGCTGAAGCTTTTCAAATTCGCTTTCGCTCCTCTACTAATTCTACACCGCTTTTACTCTCGGCCCGTCATTTAAAGATATGAAGTAAAGTAAAAGGACAGAGTTTGTCAGCATGAGAAACAGCAAAGGTGAAATGCTATATTAGGGTGGCTCTTATTTTCAAAGATTGAATTTTCTTCACGCTACCCCTCAGTTTGGTTTCATTTTATGTAGAAATAATTTCTGCAAGAGTTGAGCTTATTCGGACTAAGGGAAAGGGTGCCCCTGGGCCCTTGAACATAAAAAAACCATATAATTGAAGAAAAAACCCATTTTATTTGTTTATTTTGCAAAATTTTAATTATGTAAAATAAAAGGTTGATACAAAAGTTGTAGATCTATTCAAAATGCACATATTATTATCCATGACTTTTTCTCGTATGACTAACCTTTTCCGAGAAAAATTCGAAAATCATTTGTTTTTACTACGAATCTTGACGCTTAGACAATGACCCTTTTTTAGAACCTGGGAACTTTCGGCGATATTCACTCACAATCTGAAGCACATACTGTTTCTCTCGTTCGTTTTTCGTAAATAATGTGTTATATTCTTCCATAAGCTTAACGCCTCTCTCAGCCGAATCATTCACAACTTTCAATTTACTTACTAACTCCAGTCCCTTAACAAAACTTTCATTTCTAGGCCACGACGAAGGTTCTTTCCTAAGGAATTCATCATTCAAGTTAAATGTTCCAAAAAATCGTTTAGTGTCGGCAGAAACGAATTGCTCAATTCCATTTTTAATAATTTCTGGGATTTCATCGATTTCAACTTGTACTCGCTTCACATTCTCATTGGATGATTCTGTTTCGCGATTCAAGCATTAACCATTTTGATTTCTGATTCTGATGACAATTTCGGATCAAAAAAAGCTAATGCGACAGTTTCAGATCTTAAATGCCATAAATGATTCATTATATTTTTTAATGCAACACGAGAGATACCGGGATCGACAGCTTGATATTCATAAAGTTTTGACAAAACCCTGAAATCCAAATAAGGTGCTTCAGTAGCAGAAGGCGCACAAAACCATGCTTCGACATACAGACTAACAATAAAAATACAAATATCACATATCGCATTCTTTCCTTCTGGAGCTAATACAAATTGACGACGAAAGAGAAAGATTTTCAAGCAATAAATAGCTTTTGGCATCCACCTCGCATGATGAATGGCCCCCGGAATACGGAAAAATAGTCCACGAGGTGGTACATTACCAAGGAAAATTATTACTAATTCCAAAAATTCCCTATAATCCTCTCTAGGCTGCTGTTCCTTCAAAGTATTTTTAACAAAGTCAAGGATTCAAGATACGTCGCCCTGATTAAAGTGTCCTTTGACCTTTTTGTTTTCAATCCCTGATAGAAAATTATGAGCATTGATTCCAGACCAAGCCTTTCGAAACTTTTCAAAAATCAATACAGTCGGACCTGTAGTTCTGCCCATTTTTTCCTCGAAAACGCTTCTAAGGATAACTTCATATATATGATGTCTACAAGCAAAGTACAAAAGATCTTTTTCTAACAAATTTTCTATTAAAACGCACGCACCTCTATAACTTCCAGTATTCGATGCTGTTGTATCAAAAACTAATGCTTTAACACAATCTTGGAGACCCCATTCAACAGAATTTCACAAACAGCAGATGCCTGCTCTTTTCCAGTCCCAGATTTCAGTACAGGCACTCCAGGAATTTGTTCAGCATCGCCATTCGAAAGAATCACAGGAAGTCGATCGACGGTCTCCTTACCTGTTAACGATGGAAGTAACTCACCATCCCAGTGCACGACAGCAGCTTGCAATTTCGTGTCCATGAACTGCTATTTAATTACAGTCGCCTTTTCTTCCCGTATTTTTTCTCTTGCACTGTGAATGGATGACCTGTTGATGACAAAATCCTAGACATCATGGCCTAGTGCCTCGGAAGTTGCAATCAGAACATGAACTGCATCCCTGTCACTGATTTTACATTTATCTAAGGCCGCAGCAAGCTTAGAAGTCACTAGTGACTAGTGTACGGCTCCCTCTCGCCCGTTTTTCTTTTGCTAATAAAAATTCTAATTCTGTATCTTCTGGGAGAGGAGCTTCTACCACAATATTATCAGTGGATTTTCCAGCAACTAATACATTTATATCTGCACTGTTAAAAAAATCTGATCGAAATTTAATATACATGTGAGTAAAGTCATTTGCACATACCGTACATTAATTTTAATATACCATCATGTTGTAAAATTAATATACATGTATATTAAAGTCGGTAAAACAGAATGCGTGAAAACAAAAAGTCCTTTGATACCTTCAGATCTTGTCAAATTTTAAAAAATAAATCAATAACCTTACATTCGTCGACTAAATTCTTACTTACAATTAAAGTGCAACGTACGGGTGGAATTATTCCTAAAATTCGCTGCGAATGTTAGAATTTTAACGTGAGTACAGGTGCTTGGAGGTTAGGTTTTTTAATTATTTGTTTAATTGAACTTGTCTCTGAAAAACGAGTGTAGTTTACATTCATCTAGGAGAAAATATTCTTTTTGATCATTTATAATTGAAAATTGCTGCCAGAATTGTTTTTAATTTTTGTAAAGTGCAAATATCGGACTTTTCTGATAAATGATCAATATGCGGTATATGAAATTTAATAACATAGTCTCTTAATGGCGATTCCGTATACCTAGGTTTTAGATTTAATATACAAATGTATATTAAATTTATATTAAAATTGCAAACATTTTTAACAGTGTGTACCTGATTCGAAACTGCTGTTTCTTGTAGATGACATTAATTCGGCAGTTTCATCTTTAAAAGGAAAAGAAGAAATTTAATGATGCAAAATTAAATTTGAAAACTGGAATGTAAAAATAATTAGGAGTATTGCATGATTGCAATTTTTTTATACATTACTCACTGAGTCGTTCAATTTCAAGATTGCTGCGCTCCTTTCTCATCAACGCTGTCTCTTCTCGTTCTGCAACTTTTCTTTCGCTTAGAAGTTCCTTGTAATCGATTCGGAACATAAACCCTTGTCGACCCTCTAACCTTTCATTTATTAAAAACTGTTTATCTTCTTTTATAGAAATATTTTCCAAAGCATTCGCATGTGCAATGTCGAAAAGATCCTCGAGCTTCGATTTGAAATTTGCTTCTTTTTTCTTATGAGCCTCCGATTTTCTCCCAGCGTGTTTTTGCAGTTTTTTCCATTCTTGGTGCAAACATTCTAATTTTGGGATGCAGTCTCTCAATTCCTGAGTTGAAATTCGTGCTTTTTCCCAAAAAACAATAAACTCCTGGAATGCTAGTCTGGCACTTTCGCGTAAAGTTGACTTCACAACACGAAGATTGAAAAATAATACACTTAAAACGTCTTTATTTGATGGCAATTTATTTCCAGATATTTTATACCAGTAATATCCAAGTAAATAAATTTTCTCACGTAATAGATGCGCAGAGGACATTGTGACGTAAAAATTGGTTTTAACTCGTCCGATATCCGAGACAGAACTGCGTCAGGTATGTCTTTGAGTATCTGTATCTGCTCACTACAACTACTATATTATTACTATACACCACAGTCTCGATAGATGAACAATCTCGGGGGTTGCCTAAAAATAGCCTTGTTCATATAGCGCGTACAGCGATACGTGAATAGTCAGGGCCGCCTGAACCGTTTCCATAATATTGCGCAATCTACTTGTCTGAGTAGTATAGTGCATGCGTCCCTTCAGAGGCGGAGTCGCAACCGTCTCTCGCGCTGCCCCCTGGGAAACTGCGGGGACCAGCAATTCTAGGAATTCATATAACGCGTGCGATCGCGCGTTCAAATAGTGAGACTCTGGTGTACTACATTACTACATTCGTATGGGGTACATTGGTACCCTTTCGCCAGGTAGACACACACCAGGTAGTGCTTGGACAAGAGCACTCGGGAAACAGGGAAGACGCAGATAGACTAAAAGAAAAAGAGTGCTACGTGCTTTATGGAAGCACCAAGACTATCCTCTATTAGAGTACTTGGAGTAGCTTTATTCGTAGCATACTTTTTCGCATTTTTCTCGAAAACAGTTAGTCATACGAGAAAAACTCATGGATAATATGTGCATTTTGAATAGGTCTACAACTTTGGTATGAAGCTTTTTTTATATAATTAAAATTTTGCAAAATAAACAAATAAAATTGATTTTTTCTTCAATTATATGGTTCTTTTTTATGTTCAAGGGCCCAGGGGCACCCTTTCACTTAGTTCAATTAAGCTCAAATTTTACAGGAATTATTCCCACATCAAATGGAACCAAACTGGGGGGTAGCGCTAAAAAAAGTCGCAAAAAAATTGTTGCCAAGAGTAAATAAGAGCCACCCTAATGCTATATGATACAGACGGGATAGTAGACGCTTCAAAAGACTCTTTTAAAGAATTATTAGGAGGTGAAGATGTAGGGCAACAGAACTGCGACATAGAACATAATGCATTAGTAAACCCAATTGAAAAAGTATGTGTCACTGAGGTTAGAGATATAATTAAGAACTTAAAAAACAATAAGGCTGCTGGTGTAGACAGTAATAGCGCTGAAATGCTTAAATACGGTGGCGAGTACATACCTCACAGGTTGTGCGAATTGATAAATTTATGTATTGAGACGGGAGAAGTCCCAGACGATTGGAGAAAAGCGACTATCGTACCAATATACAAAAAGAAAGGAAGATAAAAGCAACTGCAATAATTACAGAGGTATCAGCTTATTAAGTACGAAAGTAAAATATAGTCAAAAATACTTATTCGTAGGGTAATGAAAATTACAGAAGAGAAGATATGGGAAGTCCAAAGTGGATTTATGCCAGGAAGATCACGTAGAGATCAAATATTTAGGTTAAGGCAGATCACTGAAAAAAGCTGGAGAGTAGGAAAGAAAGCTTTATGTGCATTTGTTGACCTAGAAAAAGCATTTGACAAGGTACGTAAATGAAAGTAAACTTTGGGCAATCCTTAAAGAGTACGCAGTCAATGGATGGCTCCTACAAGCAATAAAAACAATATATACAGGTAGAAAAGCGAGTGTAAGGGTTAATGGGAAACTGAGTGACAGGATCGATATTATGCAAGGCGTGAAACAAGGATGCGTTATGTTCTCACGGCTATTTATCATATGTATGGATAAGTGTCTGAAAATGGTCTTCTTCGGCGAAGAAGGTGTAGATTTTGAAACAGTGAAGGTACGTGGGTTAGCTTTCGCAGATGACAAGATTGTTATGGCAGAATCAATCGAGGATTTGCAAAGAATGTTGAATAAACTTAATACAAGCATGAAAAACATGGGCCTCAAAATTAACGCAAAAAAAAACTTGATTAGCAGTTCGAACTCGAAAGTTCATTGCCTCACTACCCGATTCGGGTAGTGTTTCTAGGTGTTCATTCACGGTGTTTAAAGAAAAAAGTGAGAAAACAATGTGCAACACTGTCCTAAATGATGAGAGATTAGAACAAGTTGACAAGTACGTATATCTGGGTAGCCTATTCACTAGCGACGGAAAAATAGATGGATAGTTAGATAGACGCATAAACGAGGGTAAGAAGGTTATCGGTAGAACAGGGTCCATTCTCAGAAATAAAAACATATCAAAAAAAGCTAAAATGGCCATACATAACTCTATATTTCTACCAACTGTACTATACGGTAGCGAGACATGGACGTGTCAAGAAAAGGACAAGAGTAAAACTAACGCGATTGGCATGAAACCTCTGCGCATAATATGCGGGAAAACACTGATGGACAAAGTCCGAAACGAGATAATCCTCAAAGAATGTGACACATGAGAGACACTAGTTGACATGTGGGAAAGAAATCAGTTAAGATGGTTCGGACATGTTGAAAGAATGAAAGATTAACGACGATCGCCGAAAGAATGGTTAAAATCTGTGAATGTAACATTAATCCGAAGAGACATAAGAAGCCATAGAAAGACGAGAGCTTGCATGAAAAAATGCATGGATGTGAAGGAAGCTAGAGTAGTATGCCAGGACAGAAAAGTGTGGCGACAAATAGTTCATAAACAGTGTGACAATAGATAAAACAAAGACCTTGGATACTAATGGGCTCAAGTGGGGAACCACACATACAAATTTTGTGAGGCTCTTCACTTGAGGTGATCGCTAGAGAGATTGATCAGCAACCTGGGTCGGAGCAGTGTTGCGGAACGAAAGTGTGATTTAAATCAATAACACGAGAATTCTAGATCAATCTAAAAAATCTATACCCCCTACCTCACACTACTCCTTTCCTCACCGAGCAAGTCACGCCTACCCCGACAGGGAAATGGCGCAATGGTATAATAATAATAATAATAATACATAGGCCTCTTTATTGATATTTCCTCCAAAAAATAGAGGTTTGTAAAGTTACTTTCGTTGAATAGAAATTTTAATTGCAAATGAAATTTCTCCGTTTGTTTGATTGTTATAAACAAATTAATGGATATAATTTATATCTGCTGCATTTTCAGAATTTAAATGCATTACTTACACAGATTTTCTTATTCAAATGTTTAAGAATAATGTTTAATTGCAAACGAACACCAACAAATATTAATATAATATAATATTAATGTGAAGAATATAGAACTGAAGAGCATTATGACGGAATAAATTAATGAAGTCTTTATTTATTGGGTAAAAGTAATAATTTCATTTGATTTTACACGAATTATTTGAACGGCATTTTGAATTACTCTTAACCCACATAGCATACTTCCCGAAAAAACCAGGTCTGTCCCAGGTTATTTTTGGAAAAGCATAGGTCATAACCTGGGACAAACCTGTTTTTTCGGGAAGTGTGCTATGTGGGTAACGTAGTTCCCCTGTAAAAAGGAGAGCATTAAAGTGGATTATATGGCATTGAAAAAATTGTACACTTTAATGCCTATATTATTATTATTATTATACCATTAAGCCATTTCCCTTTCGGCGTAGGCGTGACTTGCTCGGTTGGAGAATAGTAGTGTGCATATGGGTATATAGGTATAAGGTAAGTTGGTATATAGGTATGAGATAGATAGGTATATAAGTGTTAGGTATATAT
>CAKNYM010042549.1:0-15645 GCA_932195095.1 Andricus curvator
GGTTAGAATCGGTAAATGAGACATTAATCCGAAGAGACGTAAGAAGCTATAGAAACACACGAGCTTGCATGAAAAAATGCATGGACGTGAAGGAAGCTAGAGTAGTCTGCCAGGACAGAAAAGGGTGGCGACAAATAGTTTGTAAACAGAGTGACAATAGAATGAATGAAGCCTGAAACAAAGACCTTGGAATCTAATGGGCCCAAGTGGGGAACCATACATAACAATTTTGTGAGGCTCTTCACGAGAATTCCAGATCAATCTAAAAACATATATACCTAACACCCATATACCTATCTACTTTACACCTATATACCTATCTAACTTATACCTATATACTATATACCAATTCACCCATATACCCAATACTATTTTCCAACCGAGCAAGTCACGCCTACCCCGAAAGGGAAATGGCTTAATGGTATAATAATGCAAGTTTCCTTGTGTAACAGGTAAGGTGACTGATTAAATTTGTTTTCTGAGTATCTTCTAAGTAAACTGGCTTCGCAAGATTCGTTATCTATTAACTTGACATTAGGTGGGTTTCTTCTACATATTTTATATACATCTATCTGTTTACATTTGTCAATGGTCTGTCTGTCGGTTGGTACGTAAGAGTCTCGGTATTTAAT
Organism: Andricus curvator; assembly: GCA_932195095.1. NCBI lineage: Eukaryota > Metazoa > Arthropoda > Insecta > Hymenoptera > Cynipidae > Andricus > Andricus curvator. The sequence goes on from CAKNYM010042549.1 coordinate 633, forward strand.
GATCATGTCATAGTCGGGGACTATTGATATGTGGACTTTATTTACTTGTATCGGGATAGGGACTATTCTTTGCAAGGAACCTTCTTCTTTCTCAATTACCGGTATCTCCAGTATGTATGTAAATAGGCCTTGGATTGCTGCTACGGAGAGGGTACTGATGTCTATAATGTGCTGGTAGTTTTCTTCTTCATTGTCAAAATGGTAGCGCGTACGTTGAGTTGTCTCGAATTCTCTAATGGTTTCTTTCAACATCTTTGGTGTTAAAATTTGGGGATGTACTATCCCGTGCTTTCCGTCGTTTATGGCGTTGATCGCTGTTTCAATATCCTCGTTTGTTTCATCTAATAGTATTGCTGCTAATACTTATTTTGAGTTGACAAAACTATTCTTTGTTGCAGCATTCAGTTCGAAGGTGATGTTTCTTATAAACTGTCTGTCGGTATTCTCTTTGGCAGCTATCCATTTATGGTCCGTTGACGAGGAGTCTAAGATTAATTTGAGTATTTTTGTGTGATTTGACAGGATGCTAGCTATGTTTTTGTTATCTGTATAAATTGTGTCAAATACGGTGTTAATTTTTTTCATGTCGGATTCGCTCAATGTTCCGAACAGAGTTTTGGATATATCACCCACAAAATTCGCTAATCCTCTTTTTTGACGTTGTTTGCCTAATAACTTGTGTAGGATATTTTTTTTACTAGCTAGTCTATTGTAGCGACACCTAACCAATTGGACTTCATAATAAGGTGTGAATTTCTTGTTACAGGCTAGTTCTGCCATAATAATGGTGGTGTCGATGGCTTTAATCCGGTTTTCGATGGATGTCATATTGATAGCTACATATAACCATTTTCCATTTTTCATGAAACAAGTGTACTTTAGAGATTTCCTCGATGTAGACGTTTCCTTGAATTTTCTCGAGGGTGTAGTTAGCACTGATGATCGGTTCTAGGGCCAGCAGGAAGGTCCAGAAGGGTGACATTATCGTCTGTGAAATAGGGCATTGTCTGATTTATATGAATTCGGATAATCTTGTCCTTACTTCTTATTCGTAAATTATTATTGTCTAAGTAGTCAATAACTTCAAAAGGGCCCTTCCAAGAGGGGTCTAGTTTGCTAGACTTAGTATTGTTGATGATTTTTACTGTGTCTCCTGGTTTGTATAGGGGGTGTTTGTGAGTGATATTTTCATCGAGTCTTTTCTTCGTTTTTTCTGTTTCTATTTCTATTCTTTCTCTAGCCCTTCGTAGGTTTTCTTCGTGTTTCTTTTTCCACTTTCTCACCAGTTCCGGATACGTCAGGGTTGGTGAACACGCTATCGATGATGGTATGTTAGCTTCTCTTCCAAACATAAGTTCAAAGGGTGAAAATCCTGTTGTTTGGTTCTTCATTGTGTTTATTGCAAAGTTAATAAATTTCAAATTGTCATCCCATTCATTGTTTCTTTCTGAGATTCTTGTTTTGATTAGGTTCCCTAGGGTGGAGTGCATTCATTCGATGTTTCCGTTGGACTGCGGATGAAAAGCTGTTGTTTTTACATGAGTGATTTGTAATGCTTCTTCAAACTGTTGCATCATTTCTGATAGAAAGTTTTGTCCCTGGTCTGTTAGGATTGTTTTGGGTGCTCCGAAGATGTAGATGTAGTGATCGAGCAGCCCTTCTATTATTGAACTAGTTGTCTCGTTAGCCATCGGGATTAACACCGTGTAGCGGGTTAATCTATCTTGTAGGCTCAGAATATATTTGTCACCTTTTACTGTTTCGGGTAATGGGCCATAAATATCTAGGGCTATTTTTTCATTGGGTATCAGAGGAATGCCAACGGCGATACCACGCTGAAAACACCAGTTCTCGTAAGATCACTGAAGTTAAGCATTGTTGGGCGCGGTTAGTACTTGGATGGGTGACCGTTCAGGAATACTGCGTGCTGTTGGCCCGTCGTGGGTGTGGTGGGCCCACATTGGTAGTAAATATCCACTTAGAAACACTACCCGAATCGGGTAGTGAGGCAATGAACTTTCGAGTTCGAACTGCTGATCAATGTATGTATGTATCATAGGAATGTCTGGTATAATTCCCTCAGCTTGGTTCTTGATTCTTGTGGTTTTTTGGAGTTGACAGATGGGGCATGTTTTGACGTACTTTTTAATGTCTTCATCCATACCTATCCATTGTCCTATTTTCTTCGCCTTTTCAATGGTATTCTTTTCCCCAAGATATTCCGCATGCGCTTCCTTAATGATATTAGTTTTTTCTTCTTTCGTTAATTCTCGGGTATTGTTAAAGAATAAGTGAAATCCTAAGTGGGGATACAAGTTAGATAGGTATTCCATCATTTCCTGCATCAGTTCCTTTTCTATTGGTGTAAATAGTGGGTCACCGAATATAAATCTTATCAATGTTAGTTTTTTGCTGATAGTTTCATCGATGAACCAGCCTAGTTTCCGTAACCAATCCTCTTCATTATATTTTGGCATGTCTTCTTTGTTTATTACTTTCCAAAGTTTTCCGACTGCGTTGGGTTTCGTTTTTAATTTACCTTGCGTTGGGTTCAATCGCCATGTCATAAAATCGTTGTAAAGTTCATTTTGTTGAGGTGTTTCGGATCCAGATGGATTATTGGGATCGTCGTTACTCTCTACTGAATCGCACCTTCTTCTGACTGGGATTTCAATTTTTTCTTGTAGTATTTCCTCCTTGATGATGGTGGGGCGTTTAACTGGTGTACCCAAAATTTCTGTATCTTATAGCTCATCGTCGGTAGTTAAATCTATTCCGTCTAGCGCGTGTTGTAGAATGTCGCTGGTATGGATTGGGAATAGTCTGGATAAGCAGTCTGCTACTTTTTTCTCCTTTCCTTTAACATATTCTATTTCGTACTTATATTCCTCTAGCCGTAATCTCCACCGTAAGAGTCGCGAGCTAGGGTCTTTCACATTGTGTAACCAAATGAGTGCTTTGTGATCAGTTTGGATTTTGAACTTGTTTCCTAGCAAGTATTGACGTAACCTTTTCATTGCCCATACTATAGCTAAGAGTTCTATTTCTGAGGTGCTGTAATTTTCTTCTGCTTTATTAAAGGTTCTGCTAATAAATAAGCCAGGATGTCCGGCCTGGGATAGCACTGCGCCTAATCCTTGATTCGATGCGTCGGTTGTTAGAGTGAATCCTTCTTTAAAATCGGAGAATCTTAATACTGGTGATGTTGTTAATGCGTTTTTTAATTTTGTAAAAGCTTCTTCACACTTTGGAGTCCAAGCAAAAACTGTGTCCTTTTGAGTTAGCCGGGTGAGTGGTCTGGGTATAGATGAAAAGTTCTTTATAAACTTCCTATAATATCCAGCTAATCCTAGGAATGATTGCACGTCTTTAGGTGTTTTCAGCTGCTTGAATTCCTGGATTGCCTTGATCTTAATAGGGTTGGGTTTAACTCCTTCTGCGGGGATCAGGTGGCCTAGGTATTATAGTTCTGGACGTAGGTACTAGCATTTTGATGGCTCTAATTTCAAGCCTAATTGTTTTATTCTTTCCAGGACAGTCACTAAATTTTTGTTATGTTCTTCTAATGTCTTTCCGAATATTACAATATCGTCAATGTAAACGAAGCATTCTTTCCCAATTAGTCCTCTAAACGCATTGTCCATCATACGTTGGAAGGTAGCGGGTGCGTTTTTTAGACCAAATGGCATCCTACTATATTCAAAATGCCCTTGTATAGTAGAGAATGCTGTATATATTTTGCACTATTCCTTCATGGGGATTTGGTGGAATCCTGCACTTAGGTCGAAGGCCGAGAAAAACATTGCATTTCCTAACTGGTCGAGGATATCGTCTATTACCGGGAGAGGGTATGCATCCTGGTCGGTGTCTTTATTAATCTGACGATAATCTACTACCATTCTAAGCTTTCCTCCTTTTTTAGGGACTATCCATAGTGGGGAGTTGAAAGGTGATTGGGACTCTCTTATTATACCTTTTTTCAGTAATTCACTTGTTTCGTCAAGTGCGAATTCCTTGTGTTTCTCGGGTAGTTTATGGGATCTTAAGTTGATAATTTTTTCTGAGTTCAGGATTATTTCATGTTCAGTTAGATTTGTACAGGGAGGGGGTCTCCATCTAAAGTAAAGACTTCTGAGTATTGAGTCACAATTTCTTTTATCCGTTCTCTAATTTTTGGTTTGATATGTTTTAGGTTCAGGCAATTTTGAAGTTTTTCCAGTCTTTTGAAGTAGTTTGAAGGGGAATCATGCCCTTTTTGGGAAAGATCAACGTCTCGTGATCCTATAGACATAATTCTGCTGAATTTAATTTTCTCTGGAATTTTGATGGGTTTCTGGGAATAGTTATAATATGTTATTTCTACCTTATTATTGTATATTGTGTATAGTCCATCAGGAATTTCTTTTAGATCTTCTACCCAAATTACTTGATTTTCTTCGTCGGGTACATTGATTTTACAGATTTTTGTTGAGTTTCCTGGTAGGTAGTCGCCCGCGAAACCTAATGTTAGTTTCCATTTGTCGATTATCAAATCAGTTTTTGTAATAGCATATCTGGGGTATTTGTGGAGGAATGGCAACCGTATTATTTCATCTTCTAATAATGGGAAGTTTTCTTCTACTATGGTGAATAGTTATTTTTTTCCAAAATACTGCAGATAAGTGGCTTCCGTAGTTTCGTGGTGATCGTCTCCCATTGAGAATTTTTATAAAACTTAAAGGTTTCTTGGTCGGGTTGTAAATGGATCCGTCGCTTCTTCTTCTTCCATGTATTGATTGTAATTTTCCGGACAATTTAGATATTCTGCTTGGTCCTCGTAATTTATGTGCTCCTGGATTTCCTTCGTTGTCATCTCCTCCCTTTCTAAACATTCTTCTTGGGGTTCCTGATGTTCCTGAATAGTTTTTACTTCCGGTGGTCTTTTTTGGAACTGTCCCAGTTGAAAATTTTGGGATTTTGAAAAACATTGAGATGCAAAATGACCAGGTTTTCCACACTTGTGGCAGGACATCTTTAATCTCTCGCTTAGTGGGAAATTCGAGTTTGGTACTCTCGCCTGTTGGGGTGTGGTATTTGCTGAAGGTCTAGTTGTTATTGGTCGGGGTTGGAATTTAGTAGGTTGTCTAGGCACTTGGCTTTGTCTAAGTATTCTATCTTTATTTTTTTCTCGTTGCCAAGCTTCCGCTTCCAGTGCTTCTTGCAGGGCTTTTGTTCATGTGGTAGGTTTCATTGGTCTAACCTGTGACGAAATATCGTCTCTTAAATTCATTATGAATCTTTTGATCGCGCTGTTCTCTTCTATCTCTAGGGCCATTTTCCTTTTCGTTCCGGAAGGGTATTCTGCTTGTACCGCGTACACAAGGTCCTTATAGGCGTCTCTGAAAAGAAGGCTAAAAGTTTGAACCGTGTTTCCTCCCTGTCTAATTGCGTCCAATTTAGCTCTGCACAATTCAATTGAGGTTTGTATTCCGAGGTTAGTTTCTAAAGCTGAGTATAATTCTTCATAACTGCTAGGGGAGTGATTATAGGGGCTGTTCTAGTGGGCAGCTCATTGGGTCGTTCCGTTGACATACTTCTTGGTATTGGTGGATTCATGAGTGCAGTTTGCTGAAAGATTGGCTGTCTGATTTCTAATATCGGAACCTCGGTCGATCGTGGGAGCTGTTGTCTTATTCCTCGTCTAGGGACTTCAGTTTTTTGACCGTCAGGATCCGAATCGTCGTCCGTTATAAGTGCTGTATTTTTTGACACTTGTTTAATTTCCCGTCTCCTGTTGTGATTTTCATCGTTAAGTGTGGCGAGTTCTTCCTTCATTCTGGAATTCTCGAGTCTTAACGCTTGCATTTCCAATCGCAATTGCTGAATGGGATCCAGAGTTAATAAAGGATCCGGTGCTGTGTGCGTTGGAGATTGTGGTCTCGATGTGGGTTGAGTGTTGTTGGGGGAGGTCATTGCCGTAAGGAATAAAGGAATCAGATCGTGTGATGAATCAGAAGTCTCGTCAGTATCGTCAGTCGCGCAAGTTACACCGTTGTTATCTCGATACTGTGCGTACGCCAGCGTAAAATATAGGTCTCGCTCCTGTTATCTGATACGCGAGGTTATCGTTTGCTTTGGACGTATAGTCTTTTAATACAGTGGAATGCAAGGATATCGTCTACTACAATTTCTCTGATTCCAAAGTAATGGTTTCTATTATTGTTGAGGAAAGGCAGTGCTCTGGAGCACCAGGAGTATACCTTACCGGAATTGCAAAACTTCGCCTCGCCTAACGTGAAATTAACTTTGATTTCACGTTAGTCTCCTTCCTCAGACAGCAAGGAGGAATTATTCTCTATGCAATTCGATACGATTTGTTTTTTATTTAAATTTAAATTTCATTTAAATGTTGGCCGATGACTGGTCGTCGGTCTTCCAAGCGTTGTTACGCAGATGCGTCTTCCGCCTGATTGCGGGCCTCGTTCAATTTTTGAATTTCGGAAGAACAGTGGTTTTGCGTTGTATAGCGGCTACTCAATTCACCAACTATTTTTAACCACAGTTTTCCTACTTTTCAGGTTGCCGGGTCACCCGTAGGTAGATCCGGAGTTCAAGTGAATTTCGTAAAATTCTTACCCTTCTCGTCTTAAATGAATTCCGTAGAATTCCTTTCCAGGATTCGTCACAAGAATTGCTTTTATAGGATTTCTCTATGGTATCCGTGCATACAGAAATCGAAAGAGCAATCCTGGCAGGATCGCCAAAATGTTAAGCGTAAAAGTGCTTAATGAACTTTTTTGTGTAAGCTCGAAGTCAATCTCTGACTTCGAGTACTTTTTTGCGTTTATGAGTACAGGTCTAGAGCTAAACTCCTCAGAGAGGCGGCGCTTTATATATACTAATTAGACGTAGAGTGGGGGTAATTGGCAGATCGTAACAGCCTTCACGATTTTTTTCTACAGTATTTCTATGCTTACAACTTCCAGACATGCTTAAGAAAATTAGTAAATCACAAGTTAAGACGATAATTCTATTAAATAACAAATTCCAAATTTATAGAAACCACTGTAATTGCCATTTCGACTCCTGGGGCTTGCGCACTTTTTTCTAGTGTATTTCCACGTCTAAAAACTCCAAAAATGCAAAAAAATTCTAAAGTCACAAGTAAAAAAATGTATTATGTCAAATACCAAATTCCAAAATTTTAAAAATGATTGTAAATCTCATTTCTACCTCTAGGTCTTGTGGATCTTTTTCTAGTATATTTCTATATTCAAAAAGTCCACACATGCTCAGAAAAATCTTTTTGCAACACCCACCTCTAAAGTTGACGTTTTCATGCTTCTAAATTGTGCCTAAAGGACTTTATTTGAGCAGACTGTGTGCGAATGATTTTCGCGCATGCGCAGTTTGAAGATGGCTTACTTTAGGCACTGGTGAAAAAGCTGCGCATGCGCACTTTCGAGATGAGGTACTTTAGACACTGGCATAGGTAACTTTAAACACTGGTTTTGTTATCTTCATGAAATAAATTTAGATTTAACTTGAACAAATCTTTTAATGATTGAAGTTTTGTTTTTAGGGTTTCGTAGCCCCCCCCCCCCCCCGGGCAAAAGAGCATAAACGCCAACATTTTTTTAAATAATTTTTCTTCCAAAAAATTTTTTTAAACAAATTTTTTTTTTTTTAATTTTTATTCTCAACATTTTTTTTCCAAAATTTTTTTCCACAAAATTTTTTTTTCACACAATTTTTTTTTCACAACATTTTTTTTTCCAAAATTTTTTTTCAGAACATTTTTTTTCCAAACATTTAAAAAAAAATTTTCAAAAATTTTTTTTTAAATTTTTTTTTTCGAAAAAAATTTCTTTACTCCAATCTATGCAACGTAAAATTAGTATTTTTCGTTACCTCCTTCTAACAACTTTTTTGGACGGGCGTTGCAAAAAATAGCGTGTGATACACGTGCGCATAGGTAATTGGTGACTCGTGTGATTGCATCATTCGCCTGCGGCTCGAAGCACTCGTCTACGTTTTCGCACTCCCTTCGCTCGTGCGCTAACCACCGACTCATGCTTCGAGTCTCCGGCTTATGCTGCAAAATTCACACTCGCACACAACACCTATTTTGTGCACTTGTATCACAAATAACTATTAAGCCACAAGTTATAAAGATAGTTTCATTAAATACCAAACCAAAAATTTTAAACATTGGCTGTATTTCCAATTTTGACTCCTGGGCCTGTAGGCCGGTAGAATTAGACATAAAAATTGAGTCAATTTACAGAAATTCCGAAGGTGTTCAAAAAAATTGTACAGTTGTTTTTTTATATGTTGAACATGATTGGGTCGGCAATTTGTTTCAAAAAATTAATTTGCAAAATTTTCCCCCCATTGCTTCACTAAAATTCAGAACATTTTGCAAACTTGAGTGAGTAACTATAAGCTCAGTCTCTATCCTGTATTAAATTTGCAAAATGTTATTGATGCGGCAACATTATTAATTATAAACAAATCAACATTTTGTTAATCACTTTCAAGCGAAAATACCCAAGATTTTGCATAATATTGTTTCTGCCTTTTTTCCATTGAGAAGAAATTATTGTATGATTTGCAAAACTAAATACATAACGCAAACTATCGTTTTTTAAATTATTGTTACATTTTTTTGCAATTCGACTCCTCAAATTTCAGCGGAAATTGCGAAGATTGCGTTTTTGGGTAGCAAATGTTAGAAATGTCGAGATCTGAAAATTCTTAAATTTAAAAAACGTTGTTTGGCCGGCAATAATATTAAAATTGCAATTGAACAAATTAGTTTCTTTTGTAAACTAGCGAAAAATCACAAACATATTTATAATGTATATTGTATAAATTACAAACTTAACCTGATTTTCTAATTTAATTTTGTTTAAACTTTTATGTTAATAAATTATATAATCGAATGCCTATTGTGGACATTTAAAGGCAGAAAGAAATCTTTTCTTCTCCTTATTTTCCTCAAATTATGTGGCGAGTGATGTCTAATGATGAACAATTATCACCTAATATTTTGTATTAATTTTATGAACAAATGCCTAGTATGGACATTTAAAGGCAGAAAGAAATTGTTTTTTCTCTTAATTTTCTTCGAATTATATCGCCAGTGATATTTAATGATGGAAAATTATCATGCGATATTTTTTAATGATTTTATAAACAAATTATATAAGGAAATACCCAGTGTGGACATTTAAAGGCAGAAAGAAATTTTTTTTCCTAATTTTACTTGAATGATGTCGTCAGTGATGTTAAATGAGAGGAAATAATCATTTGATATTCTTTAATTATTTTATAAACAAATTATATAATCAAATTTATAACTCGGTCATTTAGAGGTCGAAGAAAATTATTTTTTTTCCCTAATTTTCTTCAAATGATGTCGCCAGTGAGGTTTCATGATGAAAAATTATCATCCAATATTTTTTAATGATTTTGTGAGTAAATTATATAAACAAATGCCTATTGTGGATGTTTAAAGGCAGAAAACATTCGTTTTTTTCAACTAGCCTCAAAGTAGGTAGCCAGTGATGTAATTGTTTGGTAATTGTTGTTTCTTTTAATTTTCGTAATGTAGTATTCTTAGTAACTGGTAAAGATGGAAATTTTTACAACAACAATAAGCATGCACTTGCTGTGTACCATAATCCTTTGGCAATTTCTTGAAATTCCATTGATTGATCGCGATCAAGTTTTATTTCCTAAGTCTTCAATTTGAAAGAAGGAGCTCGAGAGCTTCAGGATCTAGAATACTATCAGAATGATTCCAGTCCATTGTGGCCACACTGGCCATTTGCTTATATAATTTGTTTAAGAAATTAATAATAGATAGCGGATGATAATTTTCCATCATTAAACATCACTGGCGACATAATTTTAGGAAATTTAAGAGAATTGTAGACTATTTCTTAAGTTAATTTATTTATAACAATTAACTTAACAATGCCATGATTTTTTTGCTTTCATCTACCCTCGTGCATAAAGCATGGCCATGCTGATAACATTTTTTAACGAAGATAAACAAAAAAAAACGAAAAAATCGACTTTTTCTTCACTCTTTGCACTGAGTGATAATTGAATTAGTACTAACATCATATCAGATTTTCAAACTGTTTACTACTTAGCAACATTAATAATAATAAACAAACTCATATTTTTTGAAATTATTTCCCAGATTGAATTATCAATGTGTTGCAAAAGGATTTTCTCTTACTATTGAAGGGTTCCATATAGTTTGTAACGGATTTACTAGGTTTTTTTATTGGATAACGTAATGTGGGACGAATACTGCGATCCATTGCATTATATATAATTTTTTAGGCTTTTTGAAGGTTTCTCGTTTCTTTGAAAAAGTTTTCCAAAGTAATGAAATAACTGCCGGTGTAGAAAAAAGAGGAAAATTTTGAAGAAGAAAACACGAGTAACAATATACAATTCAGGAATTGCGTGAACATTTTTTTAAAGTGAATAATTTGTTTTGGATAATTTTTATAAGATAATCGGAACGTGATTGAAATTTTTAATTCATTTTTCATAAGTTCCATTACTTTCGCCTACTTCATGAATTTTTTAACCTACAGCTAAATGTTCAAACAATTTTTACTTGTTTAAAGAATGATTATCTTTTAATATCGCAAATTAATAACATTTACTTGATGATATTACATGAGTAAGAAAATGTGAACAGCCATTTCTGTACATTTATAAATAAGAATAAATGAAAATAACAAGTATGTTAATTCCATTTTCCAGCAAATCTGTACGAGATACGAAAAAATGTTAAGAACCAACATTGTTCATTTCAGAAAGGTCTACAAATTGTCCTCAGACCATTTGGTTTTATTTTGATTGTGAAAAATAACATTAGAAATAAAGATTTTCATTTTTTGAATAACGGTACAAGCTAAAATAAAATTTTTAATGCTAAATTTTTTGCCTGAATAACATCTAGAAATTTGCTCTAATCATTTTTTTGTAAGGCATGTAATTTGAGTTTTAATGACAACAAATTATATTAGAAATCACAAATTTGAACTGAAGGAAAAACGACACAAGCTATACGTTTTGCGAAATGTTTGTATTTTTTGTCTAGTTTAACAAAGTACTTAATTTGTTTGATTGCAATTTTAATATTGTGGCCGGTCGTGCAACGTTTCGCAAATTTGATAATTTTCAGATTTCGACATTTCTAACATTTGCTACCAAAAAACGGAATCTTCGCAATTTTTGTCAAGGTTACTGGAAGGTCAATGGATGAAAGCAGAAACAACATTTTGCATCACGAACGTTTTGGAAATTTGATACAGAATAAAGAATGAGTTTATAATTACTCACTCAAGTTTGCAAAATGTTTGAAATTTTCGTGAAGCAATGGGGAGAAAATTTTTCAATTAAATTTTTTTAAACAAATTGCCGACTCGATCACGGCTCTTGTGAGCGCTATTAAAAATCACTGCTGACTTCAAACCACGATATTTCGGTGAGAAATTTTCTACCTCAACTTCAACTTTTAGCACGACCTAGGAAAATTTTGTCAAAAAACTGAAAATTATACGACATCGAGCCTGAAATCTTATCTTCAATTCAAGCCAAAAAAACTTTAAAAATCTTCATGAGTACCCGAGATATCGTGGTTTGAAGTCAGCAGTGATTTTTAATAGCGCTCACAAGAGCCGTGCGCACAATTTCCGACCGTAGTGTATTCTCAAACCCGTTAAAAATGTTTCTGAAAACTGAGGTGAATTAGTTAAGAATTATTTCGCAGAAAAATGATTTACCGAAATCCGAGAAAAATTGAGAAGATTTTTCTTACCTTCAGGTATGTAAAACAAAATTGAAACTCAAGAAAATTTAAATACTCTGTAAAGAAGAAATTTTTTAGAACTTTTTTTCGAGCGCGACAAAAGATATCTTTTGTCGTATAATAGCTGTAAAATTTTAAATATTTGAAGTATATTTAAAACGTTTATAAATTGATGATGATACTTTTCAAAATTCAACCAATGTAATTTGGATTGCAAACTGAAAGTCTATGAAAGATAATGTAGATATTTCGGAGACGAATCTAGAGGTTTTCTTAGTTTTCCGAGACGATTCTTACTTTTTTTCTTTTAATTAATCACATTAGTTCCAAATCCATATCTACAGGCACACAGCAAATGTTCACTAAGCAACAATTGCCTTAATTGTTAATTGAATGGTTAGAAAAAACAAAACAAAAGAAGCCACATCGAAATATTTTCGAAATAAATTTTTAATCCGACAATTACTTTTTTTATAACAATTGCAGAACTATAAAAAATAATGTAAGTAAGTATACCATTAAGCCATTTCCCTTTCAGGGTAGGCGCGACACTACCCGATTCGGGTAATGTTTCTAGGTGGATAGTTTCTTGTAGTAAATAACTACTGCAAGTGTGGGCTCACCACACCCACGATATGCCAACAGCACGCAGTATTCTGAAATGGTCACCCATCCAAGTACCAACCGCGCCCAACGCTGCTTAACTTCAGTGATCTGACGAGAACTGGTTTTTTCATCGTGGTATGGCCGTTGGCATTATAAAAAATAATGTAATATTTAAAAAATTGTTTAAACAAAAAAAAAAAAAACGGCATCTAGATATTTCGGAGACGAATCTAAAGGTGTTTTTTGTTTTCCGGTACGACTCTTAGTTTTTTTAAAATAATTGTTAATGTAATAATATTTTTAATGCGAATTCTAAAAGAAAAATTATGCCGAATTTTTTCATCAAAAGGAGCAAATTTAGGGAAGAACCTTTGCCAAATTGAAACTTTATTTGAGCATCCTAACGCTTATTGTTGCCTAAATATTCGTATAATTCAAAAAAAAATTAACAAAATGTATTTTAATTATGTGGAAGGATCGTCCACATATTACGTGACACTCCAAGGGGGGGGGCTGCCCTAACGTTACAAAGTGTCACATAGGAGTGATTTCGCAAAGGTTTTGTAACGCGTCACACAGTTCAGATGGAAAAATAAAATTGCAATCCTTATCGATACATTGAGTGCCAATATTATCGTCACAAAAAATTGAGGAGTTGCATTTTAAGCCAAAGAGTTTAATTTTCATGCCAAAAAGATGAACTTTCAACCAACAAGATTATTTTTAGCCAAAAGAGATGAATGTTTATCCATGAAAAATTACTTTCCTATCATACACGATGAATTTTAAAACTTGAAATTTAGACAAAATCAATTTACTACCAAATAGTTGAAAGTTTAATTAAAAAAAATTAATTTCGAACCGAAAATGGAATCGTTAAACTCTCAGTTTAAAAAAAAAACTAATTTTCAACAAAAAAGAAGAATTATCAACATTTACAACCAAAAGTGGAATAATTATATTTTTAGATAAAAAAATTAAGTTAAAAAAAATAATAATTTGTAACAAAATACCCACATTTGCAAAAAAATAGTTTAATTTTTAACAAAAAATATGATTTTTCAACATAAAAGTTAATTGACGACCAAATAGTAGAATTTTTAACTGATCAAGAGATACATTTTTAACCAAAAGTGGAATAATTAGTTTTGCAGATAAAAAAATTATTTTTCAAAAAAAAAAAAAAAAAAAATCAACCAAATAGTTACATTTTGAAATAAATAGTTTAATTTTTAACCAAAAATATGAAATTTTAAGAAAAAAGTTAATTTACGACCAAATAGTTGAATTTTTAACTTATAAGCGATACATTTTCAACCAAAAGTGGAGTGAAACTTTTTAGATAAAAAAAATTATTTTCCCACAAAAACAAAATAATTTCTAAAAAATAGTTATTTTGAAAAAAGTAGTTTAATTTTGAACCAAAATATTAATTCTCAATTAAAAAGTTAATTTACGACCAAATAATTAAAATTTTTTCATCGGAAAATTGAATTATTCCATGTTTGGTTAAAACTTTATCCTGCATATTGGATACATTGGAAAATCGTATTTTTTTATAGAAAATTAATTTTCTTGATCGAATATTCAATCTCCTTGGTCGAAAATTCATTTTTTTGGTCGGACTTTTAACAATTTTGTTGAAAATTGTTTTTTTTTGCCGTTCAAAGTTATTTTTTTAAATAGTTTTTATCTGAAAATTTAAATATACCACGTTTGGCTGAAACTGTATCCTGTATACTGTATAAGTTAAAGATTCAACTGTTTGGTAGAAAATTCATATATTTTGTTGAAAATTTGTCTTTTTGGGCAAAAAACTAAAACAGAAGAAATAACAGAAGTGGATTTTTGTAACAGGTAAAGATTACCTGGAAATCGCTTTAAAGATTACAATTCGTTTTTTTTCTGTGAATGTTCTTTGTTAAAAATTCAACTTTTTGGTTGAAAGTTCATCTATTTGATAGAAAATTCATAGATATATTTGATTAAAAATTCATCTTTTTAGGTAATAAATTATTCTTGTTTGTTGATAGTTCAACTTTTGGTTTGGGAATCTTGTGAAAAATTTATCTTTCTTGATTGAAAATTATCTTTTTTGTTAAAGATTCATCTTTTACGATTTAAAAGTCCACCCTTTTCTAAAACATTCGATTTTCTAGCTTAAAAACTTCACACATTTTATATGAAAATTCAACTTCCTTCTAAAGGCCCGCCAGGCCTCGAACACGCCACTGATTTAAATGATTGATTATTATGCTTATTGATTTTTTACTTTTTTCTAGGGAATATTTATGGGACGGATCACTCACTCGGAAATCTGTAGGCAAGCGACAGTTGTAAGCGTTAACAGTTTAAACGCGTTGAAGTTTTAAATACTTATATTTAATAATTTATTCCACGCTTATATACAATGTTTGACCATAATTGCATTAGTTTCTAAATTTATCTTTAACGAAGGCTTTAAACAATTTTGATTTATGTAGAGATCTATGTAGATATATATATATATATATATATATGTGTGTGTGTGTATGTATGTATTCATATGAATATATATATATATATATATATATATATATATATATA
>CAKNYM010042549.1:16045-51008 GCA_932195095.1 Andricus curvator
ATCAATTGCTATTGGATGACTAAATATGATCAGTAAGTGAAATTTTTGTATAATTTTTGGCAGATTTAGGAGAAAAGATTTGATTTATTTCATCATAAATACCTGCTGTGGATAATTGTTTATAAAATTTGTTTATAAAATGAAAAATTATTTATTATTTTTAATGAAATTATTTAAAAAACGGTTTATTTCTCTAAATTGTTCAAAAATAGTGCGAATCAATTGACGAATCGCTGCCAATCCCCATGAATCCATTTTCACCCACCTATTTGTTTATAACAAATTCAATATATTTTTTAACAATTGCTAAGTTATCAGACAACTTTTATGGATAGTTGCTTTATTGATTCTAGGTATTTCGAATTGAATGCAAGTATTTCCCGAAAACCGATACTTTTTTGAAAATTTTTTTTTGTTTTTTTCCATTTTTGTTATAAAATAAAAAATAAAAAAAAACTGTTTCCAAAATTTGCCATGACAAATTTATGCAAAATTTTATTAGGTTTAATTTAAAAAAAAAACGTTTAAATCGGTTAAAAAGTGGCTTCTGAATATCAATTTGTCCACAGAAACTTTTTTTGCCCCACTGTGCGACGTCCAAAAATAAATGTAATTTGATATAATAATGTTGAACATATAATGTAGAAAATTTCGCATTGTGGACAAAATCGATTGCGAAGCACGAGGAACGTGATGAAAATGTATTCGCTGAAGCCGAAGGAGCTTTAACAGAAGAGAATTCACAATCACCATATTACAGTTGTCGATATTTTGACCTTCAATTTTAAAAGGTATGTGCACAAATGTGGGGGAAGTACAAAGACCGAGCGCGTAGCGAGAGGTAAATACACTATCGAGCGCGAAGCGCAAAATAAATATATTATCGAGCGCGAAGCGCGAGAACCAACAGTCGTGCGCCCTGAGTGCGCTCAAACTTGCTAGTATTTATTGAGTAAAATAAGGCGATTGAATTTTTAGCTTAGAGCTTGAGTCCAACAGCCTTAGATAAAAAAATTAGTGTTCAAGAAAGAAAAAAAGAAAGGATTTAAAAAAAAGCAATTAGATTTTCAGTGTAAGAAATGAATTTTCAACTAAAACGATGAATCTTATTCGTCAACCAGAAAAAGTAATCTTCAACAAAGTAATTCAACTTTCAGTCAAGTAGTTAAATTTTCCACCAAAAAAGATGAATCTTCAACGAAAAATGTAATAGTTGATATTTCAGCCGAAACAGGTTTTAAGTTTAATGGACACAATTTTTACTTACCATAACGAAAATGTTCACTGCAAATTGTAGTATAATCTTTTACGTCTTTTTCTTGCAAATTCTTGCGATTAATACGTTAAATCCAAAGCGCTCGTCGTCGGGTAGATAATTCCAGAGTTTTGCTGCACTGATTTTTTAAAATAGCCGGTATTAAAAAAAACGAATTCCCGAATTATTCGCTTATTTTACAGAGCATCCAAATACGACACAAATAACCATCGTGAAAACGTAGAATTACAAGATTAATATGATAAAGTGAGAAACACGGTCATTTCCCACACAAAACAAGACCGTCTGGGACATCAAAATGGCCGCCGTTACAGCTTGGTTGCGGTGCGGGCAGGAGGGAGTCAGTTTTACGAACGCTTGCATATCATCTATACTCGATGTTTTAAAACGCTCATCTTGGAGTCATAAAAATTCTACTCAAGATGGAAATATATGTCTTCAAGACATAGAAACTTGTCTTTGAGACATACATTTAAGCCTGGCTCCGTCTTAAAAATGAGACATGCTGAAGTCAAACTTTTCGACTTCAGGATGTCTTGATTGGCGGCAATTTAAGTCAAAACCCAGTCGAAGAATTTTTACTCGGGCAGCGCCATTTTGATCTAAGATTGTCGCTTACTCACTCACTCGCTCCCTCGCTCGCAGTTGTACAATTGATAAACCCAATCGATAGAAAGTATTCGATTGAACTGATACTCGACTTCATCAAATGAATTGAATCTTATTATAAGTTTTTTTTTTTTAATGTCTTTAGTGAGCGTCAACCTCTGCCAATGATAATGATTCTTGTAGATCTCACAAAAAATATAGTCACATTTAATTGCTTTGTTTCAAATGGTATTTGTTTGAATCGAGTTCGGTGCAATCGAATATCTGCTATAATCTGCTATCTGCTATAATCGATATCAATGAAATCGAAGAAAGAAAATGGCGACGCAAGCGACACTGACAGCGATTTTCCCAAGATTTTTGTTTGAAATCACCAAAATTTTCGGATATACCTTACTTCCCATAGCGTTTTCAGTTAAACATCATTTTGTGCAGTTATTTTTGGAGTGAATCTATTTTTTTTAGTATCAATATAGAAATGGAGCCAAGTGACGCTTCAACTCACTTTCCGAGCAATACAGGAGAAAGTTGCCACCAGATAGGTTAAGGAGGACCTGATTTTTAGCAAATCTAAACAAAAAAATAATGCTCTAGCTCTAATCGTATCGAAATTATGGCCTCCTGAAAATTACGCTTTTTATGGAATTTTGTTGAAATTTTTTGTTTTTAATTTTTCGTTTCTGGCGGATAAGAGCATTATTTTGTTTAGATTTGCTAATAATCAGGTCCTCATTAACCTATCTGGTGGCAGCTTTCTCCTGAATTGCTCGGGAAAGTGATAGGTGGTTACAGTCTGCGACGGATTCACTACGATGATCCGGAAAAAGTCTTGTGCACCCTGAGGACGCGGAGCGGCCCAAAGACGACCGACTTCTTGCAAGTTCCCCGCAAGCGTCTTAGCATTTTGTTCACATGCAGGGATGCTTTTGAGGCTATTAAGCAGTAAAAGCTTGGCACCTCCAAGACCTCCAATGATCAGGACGATTAGCTTAACAGAATATTCCGGGTATAACCATCGCAACTCCATTACAAGGTCTCCATACCTCTCCTTCTTTTCATTCTCATTGGCCATGATGTTTTTGTCAGTTGGTGCTGAAAATTCAGTAGCGAACATGTTTCGCTTCTCGCAGTCAAGGAGAAATATGTCAGGCCTTGAGTGCGCAACAGAAACAATTGTTGAGAATATGAAGTTCCAGTATATGCGGAACTTCTCATATTAGACAATCGACTCTATTTCTCTGAGAGTGTTTAGCGGAGCTTCTGTCGACGAGCTCAGGGTCTCCGAGGATGCCATTAAGTTTCCCTAGTTCCGAATAAACCTTGGCGCATTTTTTTAACCCAAATTTCATTCCAATCTCCTTAGTGCATTCTTCGACAATCCCTAGAGCTAGGTGTAGTTGCTTTTTATTATTAGCATAGATCTTGAGATCATCCATGTAAAATACATGGGCGACCTTATGCTTTCGATTTCCAGGTTTGCCGCAGAATTACTTTTCGGAATGGCGAAGTGCGAGAGATAGTGGCAATAATGTGGAGCAAAAGAGGAACGGGCTCATGGTGTCGCCCTGAAAGACACCTCTCTGAAAGGTGACAGTGTTAGTTGTCACACGATCTGCGGTTGAACCTTTAATCTTTCCAACAGTCCGGTAATCAATCCAGGCCATCTGTAGGAAGTTCTGTTAGGATGCTGCGTCTTTGCAGACACATCTATCGATGAGCAGGTTCTCCCGACATCCTGCTACGCCTTTCTTTGAGCCGCGTTGTTCATACATTTCTCGCCACACAGGTCCGATTGTCCGAACAATCCTATCATTTAGGATAGCTGTGAAGATCTCATACAGTGTGTTCAGACAAGTGATTAACCTGTAATTCTTCGGGTCAGCTAAGTTGCCCATATTTGGAAGGAGTCCTGTGGGCCCTTCCGCCATCCACACTGGAATAGGCTCTTCCGACTTCAGATATGAGGTGAAAATGCGGACCAGATACTGGTGGGTTTAAGGAAACTTCTTCCAACAGAAGGTCTTGACGTCTGGTCCCGGAGCGAAATAGTTCTTCATGCCTCTTAATACTTGTTTCGCCTCCTCGGTAGTGATAGGTGGGCATTCTTCCTCATGTGTTATAAGGGCATTGCTCCAGACAGTAACTGAAGCACCTTCGAAGAGTCGAGATGGGTCAGAGAAAAACTGTTGGTTTTCACTGAACGGCCTCTCCCTCCGCTCTAGACTTCTCCTAGCATCAGAAAGTATCCATATTCTGTCACTAATTTGCTGCCTGATAGTCAGCAGCTTCGACTTGTTAAGTGCTTGATACCGGATCCGCAGTTTGCGCGCGAACTGTCCAACCTTGGCAGTGAAAGTCCTGCCAGATGTTATGCAGTCAATGACACACTGAATGCGGGACGCGTACTGTCTTGCCTAGCCTATCTTTGTGGTGAGTTGATGCATTCGTCTTTTGGTCTTATGATCAGCCGTTGGTTTTGTTTTACGGTTTACATCCGTCAAAGCTCTCGCTGCATTATCCACATTACAATTGATACTCTAGAGGTCGGATTCTTTGGAAAAATCTCCACGAAGCTCGTTATCCAGTACAGCCAGATCTTTGAGCTTCAAAGAATCCTGGATGTTGAAGTTTCTCCGGGTCCTGAAGCATCGGTCTTTCTCTATTGGATGTCTCAGTGTCGCCTTTTTTTCTCTGTTGCTGGCTTGTCCTGGGTCCATCGCATTGACTCTGTCTTGATTGGCTCCCCGAACTCTAGGGTAGTCGGCATTGTTGTTCGACCGATTATCGGGATCCCTGAGGGTTCGCTTGTTTTGAACCGCACTTACTACAGCTATGTTTGGTGTTATCATTGTTGTTCCTACGAGTAGATAAGGAAAGGGTTCGTCCATCAGTGTAGTGCCCCGCCTGCAAGTATAAGGAATACGCTGAGAGGTCGCCCAGTATCCCAGAGTCACCGTTCGAGACACCTCACCCAGCTGTCATTCAGCTTTCGGCACGGTTGTTACGCCTCCGATTGTGGGTTAGTTCCTTCGGGACCACTCCTAGACAATTGTCCGCGAGTGGTTATTAATTATTGTAATTATATTCAGCGGAAACCATTGCTACAGGGACCCTCTATCCGCAACCCGAGAACGCGTTCGGTGGCTTTGTCATAGGCCCTTCGGTTTGATTTCAGAGGAATCGAAACCGAAACCTGAACCTAAGCACACACACACATATATATATATATATATTTATTTATTTATTTAATAAGAACATGAATAAAAAATATATATATTTTACATGTCACATATTTATTTGAGAAGGAATCGGAAACATTCGGAACGAACATAAACAGTGGGAAGGATCGGAACGGTACTTCCTTTCCGACCCTTTCCATTCCTTCCGCTAGGCTACAAGTGGAATGTTCGAGAGTAAAATACAAACTTCCGAAACAACTGGATATGTTGTCGATGAGTGGACAGATAAATCCCCCAGGAGATAATTGGGCACCGTACGACGAAGAGATTGTATAAAAGGAGGCTGAAATTTTTCCTTGTAGGTCAGGAAACCCTTCGAGCTGTCAAAACACAGCAATGAGCATCCTCGTGTAGGCAATTTAGAGATTAAAACTCCAGAAGTGCGATTTTTCTTCTCTCTCCCTCTCTCTGCTCGCTTATGTGATATAATTCAGGAAAATAAGGAAAAATAATAAATATGCTTTTAAATAAATAAAAATCAATTTAAAATAGATTTGGAACGAAGTGAGGAGGCGAGATTTGAATTTGCAACCTTCCGCCAATCAGTAAAGAACGTTACCGGTGGGCTACAAGCGCAACTTACTGCTTGGGCAAATCAGTATCCTAGTAATAACCATTCAGTGAAAAAAATATGAATTGAAACAAATAAAAAACACGTCTGGCCCACCCTTGACAATAACCTTAGCTTATGAGTTAAACATCATTAGTGACGTTTAAAATGCTCAAATTCTCAAGTCGCGCGAATGTCTGAAAAATGACAGGTGAAGATGAAAGCGAATGTGAATGCTAATGCTAAAACACATAACTGACCTCCTGGGATTACTGGAAATAAACTTTTCTCTTACGCTTATAATCCTGAGTCAATAAATAAACTTTTCTGATGATAATATATACTGCACTTTTTTATCGATTCCAGTGGGTATCTCTAATCAGAAGCACAATTATTTGAGTTTTTTAAAAAGGATCTTTCTCAACATTTTTACCATTTTCGCAAAAAGCTTAAATTACATTAAATTTCACATTTTATAATCTTGACGCTTACTACATTCCTATAAAAGTGAAGACAATTTCATCTATATAATATTACTTATTATTATAGAATAATAAATTTAACAATGCGAAATTTAAAGTGGCCTTAAATTAACGCTCCTAGAAGAAAAACGTTTCTTTCAGTTTCTTTTTTACTAAACATATATAACCTTGCTTAACTTTGGGAAGCAATTTTTCTTGAATTTAGGCTAATTTTTTAATACAAAATTTACTTTTGGTATGATACTTGGCTTGGGACTTTTATTCTTTGTTTCTTTTATACTATGTATGGATTCCATTACTTGGTGTCAGCTCATATTTAAACAGCAATAGTTGGATTATCTAAATTGTATTTTGTTTGTATTATATTCATTTTTGAAGTTTATAGGGCTGAATATACATATAAAATGCAGTATCTACAAGCACCAATCCTTGGTAAGACGATTAGCGTAGCATAACAATATTTACGAACTAAAAAATAATTGAACTTAAATTAGAGAGTATGAATGTGGTCGTGATTATAATCGTGGAAATCAAACGAAGTGCTTTCTCGTCCCAAAATTAGAGATGAGTAGTCAAATATTTTTCATAAGCTTGGCTAGTCAAAAGAAAAAAAAGAAAAGAAAACAAAACAAAATCAAAAACAAGACTGACAGAGAAAAAGAAAAAAACAATGAATTACGTTATGTGCATTTGAAACGTAATCGACGACTACACGGAGAAAAATGGAAGGTCTGTTTGGTCATCTAGATGTGCAGATAGACTATATTGCAGGGTCAACTATAGGACAGCCCTTGAATATGGCTAAAGCGACTATCTCTAAAAGGTTAAAACAAGAGGTTCAAATCGATCATCTCAAAGTGTCGACTTGATCATCTCGGACGGTCGATTCGGTCATCTAAAGATAGCTTACCCGATCATGGTAAAGGGTCGATATGAATGTCTCAGACAGACGACTCGATCGTTTCAGATGGTCGATTCGATTTTCTCAAAGGGTCAACCTGGTCAATGTGGAGGTTCGATTTGGACACCTCGGGTGACCGCTTTGATCATCTCAATACAGTCGATTCCATCAGCTCGGATTGTCGATTCGATCATTTCAAAGGGTCGACTAGATTATCCCGGAATGTCAATATGAATATTTTAGGAGGGATAATTCGATTATCGCAAAGGGTCGATTCAAAAATCTGATATGGTTAAAATTACTATTTCTGAAAGCCAAATATATATTTTAAAATTATTTTTAAAAATTATTCAAAAAAGAAATTTCATTTTCTAAATCTGGACTAGTATGAAGGTCTACTATGTAAATAGCGGGGAGTCCTTTATCAATTGATTTATATTAGGCTTTCTCATAATAATCAATAATAAAAAATTACTAATTTGTAGTAAAATCGTAACAAATGTAATTATTAAGAAAAAATTCTTTATGAATTTAATTTTTAACGTTTTTCTACGAATTAGTAGTTTTTACTGAAGATTGGTATAAAAATACTTCTTACTATTAATCAATTGATAAAAGTCATCGCATTATGGAATTAGTATAGTTTCATACTAATTCAGATTTAGAGTATAACATATTCTATATCGTATACAAAAACATTATATGGATTGAAAAAAAATGAGAAATCCTCACGTGAATCTTCTGATACATAGCCTTAAAATTAAACGAAATATTTAAATTAATTATGAATGGGTTTAAGTTCGCTAAAAATTGTGGTTATAAATGCATAGTTTTATTTTTAGAATTAAAAGCATAAATATATATATATATATATAATTTAAAAAAAAAGTTAAACAACCACCGCAGGGTCCCACTAAGAGCAACTGCCATCCCAAAAATGTCAATAGGCCCCAGTAGCACCGCGGTAAATCACACTTATGACCACGTCTCACAACTGTGAGATGGGTGGTCATAGGCAACGACGAAATCACAACGATAGGCCGGCGAAACCCTCGTGTGTCTTGAGGACACGAAGCGACCCAAGGTTGACAGCTTTCTGCATCCATTTCGCAAGTGCCTTGGCATATTTTTGGCACGCGGGTATGGCTTTAACGTCACGAACCAGTGATAGTTTCGCACGTCCGAGAGCACCTATCACAAGGACAATTACTTGTACCGAATATTTTGGGTACAGTCGTTTTAGCTCTCTTTTAAGGTCTTGATACCTCTCCTCTTTTTCTTTCTCCTTTGCAGTGATGTTGTATTCGGACGGAGCCGAGAATTCGATCACGAATATAGTTCGTTTCTCGACGGAGACTGCTGCCCGAAAATCGTAGTTCCAGAAAATTTGGCACTTCTCGTTTCGGACAATCGACTCTATCTCCCTCGGAGCGTTCGGCAGGGCAGGGTCGCGGCCAACACCGTAAGAGCGAAAAAGATGGTAATAAAGCACTCTTAGGGCCGCATTATGTCTGTAGATATACTTCGTTCCCGCGTGGGTCGAACACCCTGATAGTATGTGTTCTAGGTACACAGCGTGGGCATGACACGCTCTGCACCTATCACTGGGAACTTCTTGACATAAACTGCGCTCACGGTATGCTAAGGTGGAAATGAGACCGTCCTGGCATGCGAAAATAAAACCCTATGTACCTGAATGAAGCCCTGATGATTTTAAGAAAGCAAAAGTTTGCTCCTTCGACCAGGACTGTTTTTCTACATTTCTCTTAAAGTTTCCGTGCATTTTCTTGTCGAGTAGCTCTTGGTGAAAATTTTCAACCTCTGCTTTCTTCACTTTGGTTTTTGGAAGTGAAGCATCTAGATGAAGTAATGCACTTTCCTCACTTCTGATGTTAAAATTCAGGCCAAGGGTCACGGCCGCTTGCTCCGCGGCTTTGTAAAGAAACGCTCCTTCACCAATCATCTCGTGGTTCCTGACCATCTTGAGAAGAGGATCTCTGCCATTCGCAACGATGTAAGCTGTACTTAGAAGAATCCGGTTATGAAGAAACTGGAGATTCAGAAGTCCGCGTCCGCCTTGACGGCGTGAAATATATAATCGCGGAACTGACGAATTGATATACAACCTTTTATGCATATGCATGATCTTACGTGTAATGAAATCAAGGGCTTTAAGCTCGTTCTTCGTCCATTGCAGTACCCCAAACGAGTGGAGTAGAACCGGGACGGCAAGCATGTTAGTCGCAGATACCTTGTTCAACGCCGACAGATTGGGAGACCAAATCTGTCGAAGAAGATGCTTGTATCTGCTTCGGAGAGACTCCTTCACTGATATTACGTCCTGAATGCGGTTTTGAGGCACGCCCAAGTATATATAGGTCTCTCCAGTATTAAGATGTCTGATAACACTTATATCCACAAGCTCAGGGTCCTTGGGAACGCCAGTAATCTTTCCTTTCTTCAGATGAATTTTGGCACACTTGTCCAAGCCAAAGTCCATCCCAATCTCTCCTGTGTAGTTCTTGACAATATTTATAGCAGTTTGAAGTTTGCTTTTACCAGAGGCATAGATCTTCAGGTCATCCATATAAAATACATGAGTGACCTTATGCTCGTACTGATTAGTGTCGCCACAGAGGCATCCAGGAGAATTTCGTAGGGAGAGAGATAGAGGCAGAAGTGTGATGCAAAAAAGCAAAGGGCTCATGGTATCACCTTAAAAGACGCCCCTCTGAAAGGTGACGTTGTTAGTTGTCACACGATAATTTCTAGATGAGATAGTAAATCTAGTTTTCCAAAGAGGCATCAATCTCTCTATGCATCTCACTATGTGTGGATGTACCTTCAAGCTTTTCAACAGACAGATGATAAGTCTATGAGAGGTTGAATCGAAAGGATTCCGGTAGTCAATCCAGGCCATTGACAGGACGCGCTGATGGGCTGCAGCTTCTTTACAGACACACCTGTCAATTAGCACGTTCTCTCGACAGCCTGCTACACCTGTTTTCGAGCCACGTTGTGCGTACATCTTTCGCCATACAGGCTCAATTCGTCGAACAATCCTGTTGTTGAGGACAGCTGTAAAGATCTTATAAAGTAAACTTCTTCCACCAAAAGTTCTTGATACAATCTGGTCCAGCAGCGGAGAAGTTATTCGGGCCTCTAAGTGCTTTTTTCACCTCTTCGGCAGTGATTGATGGATATTCCTCCTCCGATTTTATGAGGTTGTGGCAAAACTCCTTGAAGCGGATGATATTGTCAGTATCTTCTTTCAACTCTAGTGTTTTCGGGATCTTGTACACCTCTCTCCAAAAAGTCTCTACCTCCTTGGGCTTGGGTGGATTTTTTAGAGAAACAGGTAGATCGCTGAAGAGGCGCGATGGGTCAGCGAGAAACTGTTGATTCTCACTGATCCATCTCTCCCTCTTCCGTATTCTTCTCCTTGCGTCAGATAACAGCCGTATTTTTTCAACAATATGCTGGTTGATTGTCAGCAGCTTTGACTTGTTTATTGTGTGATTCAAGACCCTTAGTTCTTGGGCGAACTTTCGAACCCTTTCCGGAAACGGTCTACCAGATGTTATGTAGTCAATTACACATTGAACATGGGAAGCATTCTGTCTTGCCCATCCAATCTTCTTGTTCAGTTGATGCAAGCGTCTTTTGGTCTTTTGATCCATCTTCGGTTTCAGCCTTCGATTTGAATCAGCCAAAGCTCTCGCAGCACCATAAACTGAGCAATTGATGGTCCAGAGGTGGGACTCTTGCGAGATATCTCCACGAAGGAAGGCATCCATTTCAGCCAGATCTTGGGGGACTGATGCGAAACGTGCTGAAGCTCTGGGTGTTTCTGGCACCACAGAGTGTGCATACGCGCCATAAAGCCTCCACGAACAGGGATAATTCTGGCATCGTAGCAGTCTAGCACGTCATCCCTGAGTCGATCCGTCCACTCAATGTGGGCGCTTCGCCGGTTCGTCGTCGTGTTTCCATCTAAATTATTTTCAGCACCCTGAACTCTAGGCTGATCGAAATTTTTTGCCGACCCATTGTCGGGTGCTCTGCGCGTTCGATTGTCTTGAACCGCATCTACAACATTTTGGTGTTTTGGTGGTTTCATTGTTGTTCCACGAGCAGCTAGGGAAAGGGTTAGTCCATCCTTGTAGAGCCCCGCGTGCAAGGATAAGGCTGATACTCTGAGAGTTCGCCCTGTATCCCAGAGTCACGGTTTGAGACACCTAACCCAGGTGCCATTCAGCTTTCGGCACGGTTGTTACGCCTTCGCTTAGAAGTTATTCCTTCGGGACCAGCCCTGGACAATTGTCCGCGACTGCTTATTAATTATTGTAACCATATTCAGCAGAAACCCTTGGTACAGGGACCCTCTATCCGCAACCAGAGGACGCGTTCAGTGGCTTTGTCATAGGCCCTTCGGATTTTTCCAAAGGAATCGAAACCGAAAACCCAAAAATATATTGAAAAAAAAAATATATATATATATATATACATATATATGTATATATATATATTTCATAGAAGTGTCACATTTTATGGAACTACGATTTTCGGGCAGCAGTCTCCGTTGCGCACTCGAGGCCTGACATTGTTCTCCAAGACTTCGAGAAACGAACTTATTCGTGATCGAATTCTCGGCTCCGTCCGAATACAACATCACTGCAAAGGAGAAAACAAAAGAGGAGAGGTATCAAGACCTTAAAAGAGAGCTACAACGACTGTACCCAAAATATTCGGTACAAGTAATTGTCCTTGTGATAGGTGCTCTCGGAGGTGCGAAACTATCACTGGTTCGTAACCTTAAAGCCATACCCATGTGCCAAAAATATTGAACTTTTTTTTGAACTTCTCAAAAAATCCAAAAATTCACATTTTGATCGCATAACAAAATAATGAAAAATCCAAAATTCCATTTTGCGTTCAAACTATCCAAGATATGAAAAAAGATAAAGACACAGAAATTGTTCATATAAAAAAGATCTACAAATTTGTTATTGATCACTTTTTGATAGGATGCGTAGTTTTTGTTTTATTCGTAAAAAATAGCATTGAAAATAGGAAAAATAGAAAAATTAAATATCTTTGGAAAAACGACGCAATGTACGTAAAAAGATAAATAGACAAAAATTGTACACTCAAAAAGATCTACAAATTTTTTATTAATCACTTTTTGATGGGAAGCGTAGTTTTTGTTTCATTTGTAAAAAACTGATTTAAAAATAAAATCAATTTTTGAACAAACGACACAAACGACGAAAAAAATTAATAGACAAAAGTTGTACACTCAGAAAAGAGCTACACATTTTTTAGTAATCATTTTTTGATAAGTTGCGTAATTTCTGTTTCAATCGTGAAAAATAACGTTAACAATAAAAAAAAAATTGTGGAAAAACGACGCAAGGTAAGAAAAAAGATGAATAGACACAAGTTGTTCAACCAAAAAAGATCTACAAATTTGTTATAAACTTTTGTTATAAAAATACATTTAAAATAAAAAAATTAACTTTTTGGAAAAACGATACACGATACAATAACATTTTATCTAACAAAATCTTTCGCCTAAGTTATATTTACAAATTTTCTTGGAACCACTTTACGCTAGGATGCATATTTTTTGCTCAAATCGTAAAAAATAACATTGAACATAAACAAATTAAATTTATGGAAAAACGACACAAGTTGCAATAAAATGCATAATTACAAAATTGTTTTTGCTTTTTATAGGATGCGCACTTTTTTCAATCATAAAAACAAGACAAGGAAAATACGCCTGTTTTTAATATCAATGCATATTATGAATTGTAATAATATGTATTTATTGAAATGATATAAAATTTTCACGGTAGCTGTGGATAAAATTAAATGCAAAATCAGGAACAAATAATAAAGTGATCATGATAAGTACAATTCGCACATTATTTTGCAATATCTAATAAGCAATCATAGACCGACGTCCAAAAATAAATGTAATTTGATATAATAATGTTGAACATATAATGTAGAAAAATTCGCATTTTGGACAAAATCGAATGCGAAGCACGAGGAACGTGCTGAAAATGTATTCGTTAAAGCCGAAGGAGCTTTAACAAAAGAGAATTCACAATCATCAAATTACATTTGTCGATATTTTGACCTTGAATTTTAAAAGGTATGTGCACAAATGTGGGGGAAGTATAAAGACCGAGCGCGTAGCGCGAGGTAAATACAGTATCGAGCGCGAAGCGCGAAAACCAACAGTCGCGCGTCCTGAGGGCGCTCAAACTTGCTCTTATTTATTGAGAAAAATAAGGCGATTGAATTTTCAGCTTAGAGCTTGAGTCCAACAGCCTTAGATAAAAAAATTATTGTTCAAGAAAGAAAAAAAGAAAGGATTAAAAAAAAAGCAATTAGATTTTCAGTGTAAGAAATGAATTTTCAACTCAAACGATGAATCTTATTCGTCAACCAGAAAAAAGAATCTTCAACAAAGTAGTTCAACTTTCAGTCAAGTAGTTGAATTTTCAACCAAAAAAGACGAATTTTCAACGAAAAATGTAATAGTTGATATTTCAGCCGAAACAGGTTTTAAGTTTAATGGACACAATTTTTACTTATCATTACGTAAATGTTCACTGCAAATTGTAGTATAATGTTTTACGTCTTTTTCTGGCAAATTCTTGCGATTAGTACGTTAAATCCAAGCGCTTGTCGTCGGGTAGATAATTCCAGAGTTTTGCTGCACTGATTTTTTAAAATATCCGGTATTTAAAAAAAAAACGAATTCCTGAATTATTCGCTTATTTTTCACAGCAGCCAAATACGACACAAATAATCATCGTGGAAACGTAGAAATACAAGATGAATATGATAAAAGTGAGAAACACGGTCATTTCCCATACAAAACAAGACCGTCTGGGGCATCAATATGGCCGCCGTTACAGCTTGGTTGCGTTGCGGGCAGGACGGAGTCAGTTTTACGAACGCTTGCATACCATCTATACTCGATGTTTCAAAACGCTCGTTTTGGAGTCATAAAAATTCTACTCAAGATGGAAATATATGTCTTCAGGACATAGAAACTTGTCTTTGAGACATACATTTAAGCCTGGCTCCGTCTTAAAAATGAGACATGCTGAAGTCAAACTTTTCGACTTCAGGATGTTTTGATTGGCGGCAATTCAAGTCAAAACCAAGCCGAAGAATTTTTACTCGGGCAGCGCCATTTTGATCTAAGATTGTCGCTTACGCACTCACTCGCTCCCTCGCTCGCAGTTGTACAATTGATAAACCCAATCGATATAAAGTATTTGATTGCACTGATACTCGACTGCACCAAATGAATTGAATCTTATTATAAGTTTTTTTAAAAATATCTTTAGTGAGCGTCAACCTCTGCCAATGATAATGATTCTTGTAGATCTCACAAAAAATATAGTCAAATTTAATTGCTTTGTTTCCGAAGGTATTTGTTTGAATCGAATTCGGTGCAATCGAATATCTGCTATAATCGATATGAATGAAATCGAAGAAAGAAAATGGCGATGCAAGCGACACTGACAGCGATTTTCCCAATATATTTGTTTGAAATCACCAAAATTTTCGGATATACCTTATTTCCCATAGCGTTTTCAGTTAAACATCATTTTGTGCAGTTATTTTTGGTGTGAACTTTTTTTTTTAGCATCAATATAGAAATGGAGACAAGTGACGCTTCAACTCACTTTCCGGGCAATACAGGAGAAAGTTGCCACCAGATAGGTTACGGAGGACCTGATTTTTAGCAAATCTAAACAAAAAAATAATGCTCTAGCTCTAATCGCATCGAAATTATGGTCTCCTGAAAATTGCCCTTTTTATGGAATTTTGTTGAAATTTTTTGTTTTTAATTTTTCGTTTCTGGAGGATGACAGCATTACATTTTTTAGATTCGCTAAAAATCAGGTCCTCCTTAACCTATCTGGTGGCAGCTTTCTCCTGAATTACTCGGGAAAGTGATAGGTGGTTACATTCTGCGACGGATTCACTAAGATGATCCGGAAAAAGTCTTGTGCACCCTGAGGACGCGGAGCGACCCAAAGACGACCGACTTCTTGCAAGTTCCCCGCAAGCGTCTTAGCATTTTTTTTACATGCAGGGATGCTTTTGAGGCTATTAACCAGTAAAAGCTTGGCACCTCCAAGAGCTCCGATGATCAGGACGATTAGCTTAACAGAATATTCCGGGTATATCCATCGCAACTCCATTACAAGGTCTTTATACCTCTCCTTCTTTTCATTCTCATTGGCCATGATGTTTTTGTCAGTTGGTGCTGAAAATTCAGTAGCGAACATGTTTTGCTTCTCGCAGTCAAGGAGAACTATGTCAGGCCTTGAGTGTGCAACAGAAACAATTGTTGAGAATATGAAGTTCCAGTATATGCGGAACTTCTCATATTAGACAATCGACTCTATTTCTTTGAGAGTGTTTAGTGCAGCGATATTAGGACTAATGCCGTAAGAGTGACAGTGATGGTAATAAAGCACTCTTAGTGCCGCATTGTGCCTTTGGATGTAGGTCGTTCCCGCAGGAGTTGGACAACTAGGCAGTATGTGTCCCAGATGCTTGGGGTGTGCATGACCCGCGCTTCAGCTATCATCGGGAATGTCTTGGCTTAAAATGTAGCAACGGTATTCTGGAGTGGAAATGACACCGTCCTGGCATGCAAAATGAGACCGGCCGTGCCCGACTTGCTTTATTAATCAGGGCCTCTAGGAGTGAGTACTCGAGATGGATAAGATTTGATGCATTTTGCTCACCTCAGATATTGAAGTCAAGACCGAGTGTTTCACCAGCCTTCTCCGCTGCTTAGTACAGAAACGCTCCTTTGCCTACTTTTTCGTGCTTCTTGACCATTTTAAGAAGAGGGTCTAGTCCATTTCCGACTATATGTGCGGTACCCAGAATAATCCTATTGTGAAGACATTCAAGATCCAATATTCCGCGTCCACCTTGACGGCGTGAGATGTAGAGTCAAGGGATCCGAGCTCATCCTTCGTCCATGGAACCACTCCAAATGAATAGAGTACTACCGGGATGGCAATCATGTTCGTTGCAGATACTTTGTTCCTCGCCGACAGTTCAGAAGACCAAATCTGCCGGATGAGACGTTTGTGTATGCTACGGAGAGTATCCTTTATAGATTTCACGTCCTGAATGCGGCTCTGTGGCTCGCCCAGGTATGTATAGGACTCTCCAGCGTTAAGGTGTCGTATAGCGCTTCTGTCGACGAGTTTAGGGTCTCCCGGGATGCCATTAAGTTTCCCTAGTTCCGAATAAACCTTGGCGCATTTTTTAACCCAAATTTCATTCCAATCTCCTTAGTGTATTCTTCGACAATCCCTAGAGCTAGATGTAGTTGCTTTTTATTATTAGCATAGATCTTGAGATCATCCATGTAAAATACATGAGCGACCTTATGCTTTCGATTTCCAGGTTTGCCGCAGAAGTACCCTTCGGAATGGCGAAGTGCGAGAGATAGTGGCAATAATGTGGAGCAAAAGAGAAACGGACTCTTGGTGTCGCCCTGACAGACACCTCTCTGAAAGGTGACAGTGGTAGTTGTCACACGATCTTCGGATGAACTTTTAAGCTTTCCAACAGTCCGGTAATCAATCCAGGCCATCGATAGAAATCGCTGATAGGATGCTGCGTCTTTACAGACACAATTATCGATGAGCAAATTCTCCCGACATCCTGCTACGCCTTCCTTTGAGCCACGTTGTTCATACATCTCTCGCCACACAGGTCCAATTGTCCGAAGAATCCTATTATTTAGGATAGCTGTGAAGATCTTATACAGTGTGTTCAGACAAGTTATTGGCCTGTAATTCTTAGGGTCGGCTAAGTTGCCCGTCTTCGGCAGGAGCACTGTGCGCCATTCCACCAACCACCCCGGAATAGGCTCTTCCGATTTTAGATATGAGGTGAAAATTCGGGCCAGATTCTGGTGGGTTGAAGGAAACTTCTTCCACCAGAAGGTCTTGATACCATCTGGTCCCGGAGCGGAATAGTTCTTCATGCCTCTTAATACGTTTTTCACCTCCTCGGTAGTGATAGGTGGGCATTCCTCCTCAGCTGTTATGAGGGCATTGCACAGCTCCTTGAAGCTATTTATGTTCTTTGAGCTTTCTTCAAGTGGATGTTGGACCTCGTAGACTTCTCTCCAAAATGCTTCGACCTCCTCTGGTTTGGGCGGATGGTCGACAGTAACTGGAGGGTCTTGGAAGAGTCGAGATGGGTCAGACAAAAACTGTTGATTTTCTCTGACCTACCTCTCTCTCCGCTCTAGACTTCTCCTAGCGTTAAATAGTACTCGTATTCTGTCAACAATATGCTGCCTGATGGTCAGTAGCCTTTACTTGTTGATTGTGTGATAACGGATCCGCAGTTCGCGCGCAAACTGTCGAACCTTGGCAGTGAAAGTCCTGCCAGATGTTATGTAGTCAATCACACACTGAATGCGGGAAACGTACTGTCTTGCTCAGCCTATCTTTGTGCTAAGTTGATGCATTCGTCTGTTGGTCTTATGATCAACCGTTGGTTTTGTTTTACGGTTTGCATCTGCCAAAGTTCTCGCTGCATTGTACACACTACAATTGACAATCCAGAGGTCGGATTCTTCGGAAAAATCGCCACGAAGCTCATCATCCAGTTCAGTCAGATCTTTGGGCTTGGGAGGAACCTGAATGTTGATGTTTCTCCGGGTCTTGAAGCATCGTTCTTCCTCTATTGGATGCCTATTCGAGGTTGGTCTCAGTGTCGCCTCTCTTTCTCTGTTGCCGGCTTGTTCTGACTGCGGTTGTATAGGCGCTCCGCTTGTATAACCCCTTTTCCTGAGGTCCTCGGCACGGTTTCGCAAACGTTTTTGCGAAAAATCCGAGAACTCTGGGTGTTTCTCGCACCATAGAGCATGCAGTCGCGCCATGCAACCTTTTCGTTCAGGGGCCATACTGGTATCATAGCACTCCAGCAGGTCGTCCCTGATTCAATCCGTCCACTTAAAAGTAATGAGATCCTGCCGGCCAATCGTATTGACTCCGTCTTGATTGGCTCCCTCAACTCTAGGGTAGTCGGCATTGTTGTCCGACCCATTGTCGGGAGCCCTGCGCGTTCGATTGTTTTGAACGGCACTTCCTACAACTATGTTTGGTGTCGTCATTGTTGTTCTGACGAGCAGCTAGGGAAAAGGGTTATTCCATCCTTGTAGAGTCCCGCGTACAAGGATAAGGCTGATACTCTGAGAGGTCGCCCGGTATCCCAGGATCACAGTTTGAGACACCTCACCCAGGTGCGATTCAGCTTTCGGCACGATTGTTACGCCTTCGCTTAGGAGTTATTCCTGCGGGACCATCCCTGGACAATTGTCCGCGACTGCTTATTAATTATTGTAACCATATTCAGCAGAAACCCTTGGTACAGGGACCCTCTATCCGCAACCCGAGGACGCGTTCGGTGGCTTTGTCATAGGCCCTTCGGTTCGATTCCCAAGGAATCAAAACCGAATACCGAATATATATATCTACATAGATCTCTGCATAAATCACAATTGTTTAAAGCCTTCGTTAAAGATAAATTTAAAAACTAATACAATTATGGTCAAACATTGTATACAAGCGTGGAATAAATTATTAAATATAATTATTTAAAATTTCAACGCGTTTAAACTTTTAACGCTTACAACTGTCGCTTGCCTACAGATTTCTGAGTGTGTGATCCGTTCAATTTTCATCCAAAATGTGTGAAGTTTTTAAGCTAGAAAGTCGAATGTTTTTGAAAAGGGTGGACTCTTAAATCGTAAAAGATGAATCTTTAACAAAAAAGATAATTTTCAATCAAGAAAGATCAATTTTTCACAAGATTCTCAAACCAAAAGTTGAACTATCAACAAACAAGAATAATTTACTACCTCAAAATCAAAAAGTTGAATTTTTAACAAAGAAGATTCACAGAAAAAAACGAATTGTAATCTTTAAAGCGATTTCCGAGTAATCTTTACTGATTACAAAAATCCACTTCTGTTATTTCTTCTGTTTTAGTTTTTTGCCCAAAGAGACAAATTTTCAACAAAATGTATGAATTTTCTACCAAACAGTTGAATTTTTAACTTATGCAGTATACAGGATACAGTTTCAGCCAAAAATGGTATATTTAAATTTTCAGATAAAAACTATTTAAAAAAATAACTTTGAACGGCAAAAAAAAACAATTTTCAACAAAATTGTTAAAAGCCCGACCAAAAAAATGAATTTTCGACCAAGGAGATCCAATGTTCGATCAAGAAAATTAATTTTCTATAAAAAAATACGATTTTCCAATTTATCCAATATGCAGGATAATGTTTTAACCAAACATCAAAGTTTTTGAAATACCGTGAAATTTGCTCATAAAAAATGATAAAAAGTCGCGAAAATCTCATGGAATCCTATATTTCTTGAATTCTGAGATCCAAAACGTCCCACAGTTCCCGGAACATATTTTCAAATTCTCTCAGATCATTGGATTGAAAATGAAATGTCGCTTATAATGTTTTAAAACAAAGAGAACTTTCAACCAAAATAAATGGATATTGTGTTTTAACGTAGTTTAATTTATGACATATAAAGAGTGTATCCATATAAATTTCACGGTATTTAAAAAACTATGAGGTTTGGTTAAAACTTTATCCTGCATATTGGATAAATTGGAAAATCGTATTTTTTTTATAGAAAATTAATTTTCTTGATCGAATATTGAATCTCCTTGGTCGAAAATTCATTTTCTTGGTCGGACTTTTAACAATTTTGTTGAAAATTGTTTTTGAAAACAAATTGACTTCCCAGGTGGCGCACTTGGAGAGCAAATGCAATTTCTTGGAGCAGGCTTCTCTAGCCAATGTTGTAGAAATTCACGGTTTGCCTTTCAAACAGGGGGAGGACCTTCCAGCTGTTATGAATAAAATTGCGGTCGCTTTGGAGGTCCCTTACTCCAAATAGGGTCTTATTTCTATTTTTAGAACACGACCCTATGAATTGAATGCCTCAGGGCAGTCTCGACCTCCCATTATAATTGCTAAATTTAATCAGCAAGAGACTTGTTTTCGTCTTATTGAGAAACGTAAGAAGAAGCGAGATTTTTCTACGAAAAATATTGGCTGGTCTGGTGGGGAGGAATGCATCCTGTACATTAGAGAAACTCTTACCAAATACAATG
This sequence comes from Andricus curvator, assembly GCA_932195095.1. Classification (NCBI taxonomy): domain Eukaryota; kingdom Metazoa; phylum Arthropoda; class Insecta; order Hymenoptera; family Cynipidae; genus Andricus; species Andricus curvator. The sequence goes on from CAKNYM010042549.1 coordinate 36,324, forward strand.
GTCTGATATATAAGGAGGCTTTAAACTTAAAAAGAGCTAAGAAGATAAAGTTTCTATGGATCTCTGGTGGCAAGATCTTTTGCCGTAAGGAGGAAGGTTCGCAGAGAATTATACTTTCTCATCTTCAGGATCTTAATGGATTTCGCTAGCAATCACTGTATGGACGTAGGATCATCTTTGAGAACTATATCGTCATTCTAAGTAAATATCCTGTTTTAAAGAACTTTATTTTGGTTTTTTACTACTTGTTTTTGGATTTTACCTTTTTCTATTTATTCCTACTTATGCGTAATCTGTTTGGCATATTTTGGTTAGTGGTAAATCCAATTACTACATGGAGGTATTTACTACAATTTACTATTGGGTCATGCGAAAAGAAAGGTTTCATTTCTTATAAAAAGGTATATTTCGTTTATGCGTGTATCTCTTATTTCATTTCATCTTTGCATATTTACGGTATGGCTTCTCATACTACATGTACTACAGATTTTCGGTTTATATATGTCCTCTTTCGAGTAGTCTGGCTTGTTTTGGTTATTATATTTTACTGTAACTCTATACTTTACTACGAGCTTCGTCTTCTGGAAAATAATAACATATATCGGGATTTGAACTGTTCATTGATCTCATGGACAAGTTAAGATTTTGCCACGTTAATGCTCAGTCTCTCTCGGCACATTTCCTTGAGTTTAAATACTATTTTAGTACGTGTGCATACCATATCATCGCAGTGTCTGAAACTTGGCTTAAGCCTGATATCCCTTCGAGTGCAATGTTTTTGGAGGGTTACATGCTCTTTCGTAGGGACAGAGAGGAGAGAAGGGGGGGCGGGGTCTGTCTTTATATACATGAAAGTCTTAGGGGTTCAGTAGTAAGAGTGAGTCCACAGGCTAATTATCCTGTCGCGAACTTTCTGTTTGTTGAGGTGTATTTCGGGGGGGATTTTTTGCTAATTGGGGTTATTTATAAACTTCCTAACGCTAATTATAGTAAAGAACTTGAATCAGAAATATTTACACTTACTCCTAATTATAATAGCATAATACTTACTGGAGATTTTAACACAAATTTGAATTCGAATACTAATCTGACTAAACATTTGAAATCTGTAATTTACTCCGCGGGACTTTCTACAGTGCCACATGATTCTACTCATCACTCTAATTTTACTAGTACACGCATAGACTTAATTATTGTAGATGACATTGAAAAAGTACTATCCTATTCATAGCATGCAATTCCGTTCTTATCTAATCATGATCTTATCAACATTGAGTACCAAATGTCCAGTAATCTCCCTCCTAAACCTACTCCTACACTGACTCGAAATCTTACACTAATCAATGAACAAGAGTTTCAGGATCATTTAATATCATATGATTGGGCAAATTTATCCTCAGTTCGTGACGTGAATACAAAGGTAAACGGTCTAATTACCATTTTGACTCATGCATTTAACGAATTCGCGCCTTTATATGTACCACGTTCTCGAAGGGAAACGGCCCCATGGATTACTACAGAAATAAGATAATTGATGAGAAAAAGGGACACGAAACGTAGATTAGCAAGAAGAACCAGGAATAGTAGTATACAAGCAGAATTTCGCAAGCTTCGGAATCTTGTGCAGACGAAAATTAGGGACTCTCACAACCAATTTAACTTTAACTCAATCAGAAATAAAAACAAAAAAGAAAATATTTTTCATCTTCTCAGGCGCTTGCGTTCAATTGCACCTAAACAGGAATATCCTGATCAAAATTTATCTGCTAGTGAATTCCTTAATACATTCATGTTGATACCTATTGTGACACAATTTTCAACTTCCTCTTCCAATTTACCTCTGCAAACTTTTGATGAACATGATTTCTTTTTTTCTGATATTACTCCTGAGACTTTCCTTAAGGAAGTAATGGAAGTTAATTCTAATGCGATCGCTATGGATGGAATATCAATAAAAATGATCCGGTTAGCTCTTCCAGTTATCTTCCCAATATTATTGGAGATTTATAATGCATCTTTACAAAGTGGTATTTTTCCAAATATATGGAAAAAGGCACTAATACAACCGATACCTAAAATCACCAGTCCTAATTCCACTAAAGACTTCCGGCCAATTTCTATCCTTAATGTGTTATCAAAGCCACTTGAACGGATGGTGCATAGACAACTAACACATTTTCTAGATACTAATAAATTGTTAGACCCTATGCAATCGGGCTTCAGAGCCAAACATAGTACACTCACAGCGTCCCTAAAAATCACTACTGATGGAAGTTAAGAGTGGAGTTCCGCAGGGGTCCACACTTGCACCTACGCTTTTTAACTTTTATACCTCTGATCTTGGAAGTAATCTAAAATTTTGTAAGTATCTTAAATACGCGGATGACTTCAAATTGTACCTTTCCGGACCTGCTGCAGAATTGAATAGACTTCTCAGTCAGACCCAAGAGGACATAAATCGGGTGGTGCTTTGAGCTGAAAATAACGGTCTTGCTTTAAATCCAGCTAAAACTAACGCTATTATTATTGGGCCTTCGGCTTCTCCCTCTGTGGATGCACTCACTCACCTCACTCCTTTGAGGGTTGGTAATGTTACTATTGTTTTTCAAGAATCGGTCAAGGATTTAGGATACTTGCTCAACCGTACTCTGTCTTGGAAAGAGCATGTAATAGCTATTTCTCGGAACACCTACAGAATTCTACGGCAATTAAATAAAAACAAAGACTCCTTACCTACCTCAACCTCAAATAACGGACGAACTGAATGGAAAGCTAGAACGGGCACTAAATGCATGTATCCGTTTTATATACAATTTACCAAAAAGTGAACACATTACTCTCTATCGGGAGAGAGCTGGGTTTTTGCCCGTGGCTAAAAGAAGACAATTTTTTATGGGCAATTTGCTCTTTACAATATCTAGAAATGAAGCTCCTCAGTATTTACGTAAATATTTTACTTTTGTTGATAAAAATCATCCCAATCATGCCAGACTCCGTGAGAGGAACTTAGATTTAAAAATACCAAAGCACAGAACATGTAAACTCCAAAGATCGTTTATGGTTAGGAGGGCACGTCTATGGAATAGAATACCACTAATTATCAGGGAAGCGCCCTCTTATTATCATTTTAAAATTGAATTTTTTAAGTATTTATTCAATGATTCAAATCATTTACTTGCAATTACCCATTGGTAATAAATTTAGTATTATGTTGACCTTTCAGTACTCATGTAGTTTCTGATTTTATTAAACATATATCGTATAATTACAACACTACTATGTACTTCAACCTATAACATCTTGATTCTAACGGCCTATGTTTAATATTAATTTATAGTAACAATTTACTGTTAAATACACATGTTCAGTTACTGTGCCACGATCCTAGTTTTAAGAATATTATCATGTATATTTTGTTCCTTAGAGGGCTATTTAGCCCTAGGGACTTTTTCAATAAATTACAAATTACAATTACAATTTTAAAGACAAAAAGACAAATTATCTGCAAAAAGTTGAAATTTCAACACAAAAATATGATTGTTCACCTAAAAAATTTAATTTTCGAACAAATAGTTTAATTTTTAAGGCAAAAAGATGAATTTTCTACAAAGCAGTAGAATGTGTGCCACAAAAGTTCATTTGAAATGAAATTCTTGATTTTTTAACCAAAAAGTTGAACTTTCAACTGAAAAAGATTAATTTTTAACCAAATAGTTTAATTTTCACCTGAAATAGATAAATTTTTAACCAAAAATGGAATAATTTAACTGTCAGTTTAAAAGATTTATTTTCAATCAAACATGAAACGAATTTTCATCAAATTAATTAAATTTTCAACTAATGAAATGAACCTTCAACTAAAAAAATTAATTTTTACCAAAGTAGTTGAATTTTTTATAAAAAAGGATAATTTCTCAACAATATAGTTGCATTTTCAACAAACTAATCTAATTTTTAATCAATCGAAATAAATTCAAAACCAAAGCTATAATAGTAGCCTTTTCAATAAACAAAAAAAATAACTTTTACCACTTATTATAGGACTATTAAATATAATAAAAGGAAAGAACATGTGTAACATCCTTAAAACTTGCTTCAAAATGGGGTCTAGGATATACAGATCGACTGCAACTTCATCCTGTGAAGAGCTTTCTACGTCGGTACAGGTGTGAATGTCGTAGATGTAACGCTGAATAAAATTACAAATTTGTAGGCCGGCCATGCGGGGTACGCGGCGTTTAGTGCTTGGTATATTTTAAAGCATACGTCTACAGCTTGCACGATGCTGTCCATTAAATACCTCATGGCATCAACGTAAACGTAAATGGATTCTATTGTCTCTAGCGTATTCCCAATAGCGATAATGAATGGCTGGAGTGTGTCTCCACGATCAGAAGTTGTATTCGTTCTACGTTCAATTTCCTTATCCAAATCGGGCAACTTCTACCAAATATATTATACATTATTAACTGCAAAATTGTATGGGGATTTTTCTAAAAAAAAAATCTTTGACTTCAAAAAGAAAAGAAACAAAAAAAAATTGGTCAAAGCAAGGATAAATGACCTACTAACTTTTTATATTAATCTCTATGCTTTTACTTTCAGGTATTATGTCTTCTTAAACATTATGTCAATTTTAATCAATATAAGTTTCTATTATTCATACCGGTAGTTTTCTTATGAATAATCCCTGATGTCCCTCTTAGTATAAAAAAGACGGAGAAAAGTAAGGAAAAAGTGTAAGGTTGTTTTGGATTGACTCTTTCCCTTTTCTCCTTGTTTTTATTTTGTTATATATTTGACTGTGGAGAACCGATAATATGAAGTTTCAACAAAAAAGTCAGTTTTCAATCAAATAGTTAAATTTTAACTTGATACATTTAGTTTTAATCCCGAAAATAAATTGTCAAATACATACATACATTTGGACCAAATAGTTGACTTTTCAATTAAGAAGATTTTTTGTATTGTATTTTATTACTCTCCCTTTTAGGGGTTTGAGGGCTCCGTTCCCTTTACATATTTTACAATTTCACTTAACCACTATGCCTTATGCTTATCTTAATCTACCTTCCAGGGCTTCCGTTTCCTCTTACCATTACTCTTCAAGCTTTTTTAAAAAACACGCAACACTAATTTTCCATATCCATGTTTGAATTTTGATTTTCTCCCCTCCCATGCATTCTCTCTTCCCTTCTCTCTTCCAAGCTCTTAATCCACTTTTCCCCTTGTCCACAACCGCTCAGTATCCACCTAACTTTATCTACCACGCTCTTTCCCCCTTCCTTTTCCCCTGTACATCTCTCCAACACGTGCTCCCAAGATTCCCTTTCATACCCACATACCCTACACACTTTCATTTCTTCACTCATCCAATATTTACACTCATTCATACCTTCTCCCATTCTGAAACGTATCATCCTGGACCACCTGCACTCCTTTTTCAACTTCCCTAGATATTCTGGGACCCCTTCCATCTTGATGAATCTATACCATTTATTATATTCGGACTCCATAATCTTTTCCCACCTTTCCTCTTCCTGCTTCTTACTCATTTCCCCCTCTACTATCTGCCACTCCCTCCATTCGTCACACATTCTCCATTCTCTTCTAACTTTCCATCTCTCCTCCTCCCATCTTGAAAGTCCCGTGTTTCCTCTCCTCTCTCTATCTAATATTTCCTTCAGGCATGCTTGTGCAACTTTGCTACTCTTACCACTTTTAAGTTTCTCTTCAAAATTCCATACCCTTTTCCTCTGCCTTATCACCAATTTCTCTCTCCCTGTTTCTTCTCTCAACATATAACTTGGGCAGTTCCAGCTCACTCCCATAACCCATCTCAGAAATCTCTCTTGCATGTTTTCTACTTTTTTTTATTCCTTCCATCCCCACATCTCCACTCCATAACACATCACAGACCATACCAGTGAATCAAACAGCCATACTCTCATCTTCCAGTCCTCTTTGAATCTTCGTTTTCCAATCCCCCACACTTGACCCATCACCTTACTCGCGCTTTCGATCCTTTTTTTCACTTGCAGCTCACTTCCACCTCCCGCTTCGAACCAGAATCCTAAATAACAAAATTCTTCTACCATTTCCACCATTTCCCCATTTATCTTCCATCCATACTTTACTTCATTCTTTCTCTTCCTGAAACATACTATCTTTGTCTTCGTCACATTTATTGTCAAGTCTTTCGCTCTCACGTACTCTTCGAATCCTTTCATTAGCAAGTTCATTCCACTTTCATTCTCTGCTAGAAGCACCACATCGTCCGCGTACGCTAACGAGTATATTCTCTTATTTCCTAGAACTGTACCCCCTTTACCTTTCCTTTCCATTTTCTCTTCTAGGTCTGTTAGCAATATGCTAAACAACAACGGGCTTAGCGGGCACCCTTGTCTAAGACCCCTCCCTGTCCAGAACTCCTCTCCTTTCTGTTCCCCGATCCTCACCCTTGTCTTTGTCTCCGTAAAGACCGCTTTGATCCTCTCAATCAGCTCTTCGTCCACCGCCCTTTCTTTCATTGCCTTCCACAAAACTTTCCTATTCACCGAGTCGAAAGCTGCTTTAAAATCTACAAAGAGTGCGACCAGTTTTCCTTTTTTCTGTCCCAGGTTCCTGTTGACTAAATAATTTAGTACGAAAATGTTATCCACTGTGCCCATCCACTTCCTGAATCCTGTTTGATTGTGTGGAATACTTCCTTTCTCATCTACCTGTTATTCTAATCTCTTCCTAAGCACCACCGCGTAAATCTTATACGTTACTGGCATGAGAGTGATTTCTCTATAATCTTCGACTTGTTTCCCCCCTCCTTTCTTTAATAAAGGAACTACCAAACCTGTTCTCCACTCCTTCGGCCATCCTTCCCCTCTCCATACTCTATTACATACTTCCCAAAGCTCTTCTCTAACCCTCCTTCTGCCAAATTTCAACGCTTCATTCTCCATCCCATCCTCTCCTGTCGCCTTATTTCGTTTTAACTTCTCTATTGCTTGATTCACGTCCTCTCTGATCAAGTCATTCCCACCTTCTATTCCTCCCTCCTTGATCTTTCTACCATCCCCCCTTACCTTTCTATCCACCCCTCCTAGCAATTTCTTGAAATATGCCGTCCATTCATCCATACTTATATCTTCATTGATTCCTTTCCATTCACTCCTTTCTCTATTGATCACCTCCCATTCCCTTCCTTCCTTTATTGCTTTTTCTACCTCCTTCATGTACCTCACCTTCTCCTTCTGTCGTTTTACATCCAGTAATTTCTCGTGTTCCCTTTTTCTCTTATTATACTCCTTTTTGTCTATCCCTCCTCTTCTCCAATTCTTTAACGATAACTTTATACGCTCTTTACTCTCTACACATTCCGCATCCCACCATCCTCTTTTCACCCTTCTTTCTTCCTCACTTGGCCTAATTTCTTCCACTATCTTCTCTACCCTTCCCTTCATCTTACACAAAATCTCATCCACGCCTCCCCCATCTTCAATCAAACCATTCTCTTCTTCCATTCTTTCCGTATATTCTCTTAGCTTATCAGCTCCCCATTTACCCATCTTTGCTTTTTCCCTTGTCGCTCCCTCCTTCTTCCTTCCCTCTCTTCCCCAATTCCCACATTTCAACCTTGCAATGACCGGAAAGTGTTCTGACCCTATTTCGTTCCCTACTTCCATTCTTTTCAACAGCCTCCTTACCCTTTCCTCGGCCAGAATGTAGTCAATCACTGTTTCCCCTTTCCTTGCAAATGTAATCTCGCCTTCCTCATCCCCTCCCGAGATCCCATTGCAAATAAACCATCCTGTTACTCCCAGAATTTCCAACAGAGTCCTACCCTCCTGGTCCACCTGTTTGTGTTTCGATTTTCTCCTGAAAGTCTCACTGTCTTCATCCCATATTTCCCCTCCCTGTTCCCCCGTCCAAGCATTCAGATCACCTCCTATCAACACCAATTCGTCATCCTTTTTCGCCACCCATTTCCTAATCACACTCCAACCTTCTTCTTCTCCCCTTCTCCTGTAAACGCAAACTATCCTCACCTTTCTTTTTCCTATCTTCACCATTCTCGTCATTACTCCATCCGTTTCCTCAAATCCCATTTCTATTCTCTTTTCTCATACAAATTCCTTCCCAACTCCTGACACCATACCCCCCTTCTTTCTGCCCTTTATCTTCTCTTTCTTTGCCCCTTGCAGCTGCCACATATATCCCTTGGGTAACTTCCTCTTCACTCTCTTCCACTCCTTCTTATCTATCCAGGTTTCACTCAACATCACTACATCCCATTTCTTCAACTCTTCCCAGAAACCTTCAACTTTATTCATTTGCCCTGATACATTCCAAAACGCTACTCTCACTTCTTTTTTCCTTCCTTTCTCCCTTCTTTCGTCATTATGTCCCCTCCCTACTTTTGTAGAAACCCCGTCGCTCCGTCTTCTCCTTCTTCTTGTCTTTCACCCTCTAGTGTTTCCCTTACTTCCTCCCTTGTATTCTTAGTCTTCACTTCTTCCTCTCTTCGCCATAGGCCTTCCCTACACACTTCACTCAATTTTTCTTCCTCATCATCCCATATCCACACATTCCCATTTATCCACATCCAGTCTTTCCCTATCCATACCGTGTTCCCTTTCACTCTTTCACTCCATGCTCTCTGTTTCATCATCCACTTTCTCCTTCTTTCATTCCACGTCATATCCTCCTGTATCCTTTCTTCCCTTCCCTTCAGGGCTTTTTTCTTTCTCAAGATATCAAATTTTTCTTCCTCATTTCTCACTTTCACCACATACATACGCGATTTACCTTCAATCTTCCGTCCCACTCCATTTACCTCTTCCACGTGCACTTTTGCTCCAATTTCACTCATTAACTTTTCCACTTCTTCTCTACCTGATTCACTATCCACTTTCATTCCTCTAATTACTAAATTCCTACTCCGTTTCGCTTTCTCTTCTACTTCCATTTTCCTTTCCAAATCTCTCAATCTTGATTTCATTCTCACATTTTCTAGGATAACGTTCTCATTCATTTCTCCATCTCTTACCCCCTCATTCCCTTTCTTCATATCCTCAGACTTACACTCGAGTTTCCTCACTCTTTCTGCCAACTTCTCCATATCTGATTTTCTCTTTTCCTCACTCATCCTTTGATTTTTCTCAATATCTTCCAACTTCTTCCAAACTTTATCTTTTTCTTGCCGCCACACCAGATCCCATTCTTCCCACTTCTCTCTAACTTTTCTCATTTCCTCCCAAACCTCCTCCCCTCGCTTTTGCATGCCATTCAGACTTCGGTTCGTTTCCTCTCTAAACCCTTTCATAAGATTTTCCAGGCTCTCTAAATCCACTTTGCTTTTGCTTTATTCCTTTCCGATGGAGACTTTTTTTAAAACTTTTTCCGCAACTTCTCATTTTCCTGCTCATACCCCTTTTCTTCCCTTGATCTTTTACTGTCTTCCGTCTTATCCCCCTCGTCACTTTTATCCGTAAACCCTCCCCCCTGCCTCCATTTATCAAAAAGTTGTCTCGATCCTAAACTGCTAGCTCTGGATCTGTTAAGCAGTTCCCGATTTGACGGCCTACCTCGAGGCCTCCTGTCAACTAGCCCCCCTTCCTTCTCTCCCCACCCGAAGTTTCCTGGCGTAGCATACTGGCCATCGCCATCATCGCTATCTTCGGCATCACCCTTGCAACTCCCCGCTTCGCCGGTCTCAGTGAGATCATCAGCACCGGGTTTGTTTTCTACCTACTGCTGCCCTCTAGCGGACCCCACTGGACTCCTCGTAACAGGCATGCTGGCCTATTTTACCGATCTGCTGTCCCCTATCTTCTCTCTCACTTTTCCGTCCTTGACAACTAACCTCCAAATTATCACTTTCAACTCTCTTCCTAACCCTTTTAACCTTACAAAACAGCCTCCCCGCACTTCCACACAACACCTTCACTTCACTAACCTCCCTCACCACCTTTCGCCTCAATCACACCTCCACGCTCGTCGCCAAAACCAAAAAAGATAGCACAGAACAAACACGCGTACTTTACTATTCGGTACCGGAAACGGAAGCCTCAATTAAGAAGATTAATTTTCTACAAGAGACGAATTTTTAACAAACTACATTATTTTTCAAACAAATATGTGAAGGTTTAAATTATTTAAAAAAATGTTACCATAAATGAAAAAGGTAAATTTTCATTTGAACAAATTGACTTTTCATTTAAAGAATTATTTTGTAATAAAAAAAGACTAATCTTTTACGAAAAAGTTAAATTTTCTACCGCATAGTTGACTTTTTAAACAAAATTTGAATTTTAAAGACAAAAAGACAAATTTCCTATATAAAAGAGTATAATTTTCAACTGAAAAATATGAAATTTTAACAAAAAAGTTCATTTTAAACCAAAAAGTTAAATTTTCAGTTCAAGAAATAGTTTTTTACTCCAAAAAATGGAAATTCTAAAAAGGTCATTTTTCAACTAAAAATATAAATTTTCTACTAAAATTATGAATCTCCTACCAAAAAAATAAATTTGTAAGAAATTACATAAATTTTGAACCACATAGTTAAATTTTTAAACTAAAAATATTAATGTTTAAACAAAAATGAAACACTTAAATTTTCATTGTAAAAAATTAATTTTAAATTACGAAAAATAAATCTTTTACAAAGCAGTTGAATTTTCAAGCCACGCAAATTTTCTATACAAAATAATGGAATTTTCAACCCGATAATATGAAGTTTCAACAAAAAAGTCAGTTTTCAATAAAATAGTTTAATTTTAACTTGATACATTTAGTTTTTAATCGGAAAAAGAAATTGTCAACAACATACATACATTTTGAAACAAATAGTTGACTTTTCAATTAAGAAGATTAATTTTCTACAAGAGACGAATTTGTAACAAACTACATTATTTTTCAAACAAATAGGAGAAGTTCTAAATTACAAAAAATCAATTTTCAACCAAAAATGGAACAAGTAAATTTTCATTTGAAAAAAATAATTTTTTGTCCGATCCCTCTTGAAAACGCGTTATTGCATGCACGTGAGGCAGGCGTAATGTGGCCGCTTTCAGCCCAGTGACGTTCGCACATGCGCACTCCGCCGCCGGGTCAACTTTGAATTATGTCGATGAAAAAAGTTTTTCTGTTAGAAACAGACGATTGGTTTATTATAAATGAGCATAACTGCCTTAATCTTCAATAAAGTGTATTAATATTATAGATCAATCGATTTTCCTCGAATCAAGGAATCTTTTCCGTTCTTGCATCAATTTTAAATTATGTTAGTGAAAAAAGTTTTACTATAAAAAACCGTGTTTTCAAATATCATGCATTGCCATAGCTTCCTTACTCTTCAATAAAATGTATCAATGTTATAGATCAATCGATTCGTCTTGAATCAATACAACTTTTCTATCCTCGCATCAACTTTAAATTATGAGAATGAAAACATTTTTGGTATAAAAATCGATTTTAAAAATATATAAATTACCATAACTTCCCTACTCTTTAATAAAATGTATTAATATTGTAGGTCAATCGATTCGTCTCGAACCAAGGAATCTTTTATATTCTTGCATCAACTTTGAATTATATTGAAGAAAAAAGTTTTCCTATAAAAAAGCGTATTTTAAAATATTATGCATTACCATAGCTTCCTTACTCTTTAATAAAATGTAATAATATTATAGGTCAATCGATTCGTCTCTATTCAACACATATTTTCTATTCTTGCATCAAATTTGAATTATGTTCATGAAAAAAGTTTTACTATAAAAAACCGATTTTCGAAATATATAAATTACCATAACTTCCCTACCCTTTGATAAAATATATTAATATTATAGTTCAATCGATTCGTTTCGAAGCAAGGAATCTTTGATATTCTTGCATCAACTTTGAATTATCTCAATGAAAAAAGTTTTACTATAAAAAACCGATTTTTAAAATATATAAATTACCATAAATTCCCTACGCTTCAATAAAATATATTAATAGTATAGGTCAATCGATTCGTCTCGAACCAAGGAATCTTTTATATTCTTGCATCAACTTTGAATTATGTCAATGAAAAAAGTTGTACTATAAACAACCGATTTTTCAAATATTATTAAGTGCTCAGAAAAAATGCAACAAATATTTTTAGAAATCCTTCGGTCAGTTTCAAGATACTAGTCGGGAAAATAAGCCCTCCAAATTCCATCAATTTATCTGCGACTGTTTTCAAGTTATCGTGTTCACAAAAAAGCGTGACATCCACGCATCCACACACACACACACATCCGGACAATTGCTTAGAACATTGTATTAGACATTTTTAAATTGGGGAAGGTATAATTAAATCAATATAAAAATTTTGGAAAATGTTACCATTACAAAGCTTCCTCTATGAGGAAGCAAAAATTAAATTTTCTACCGCATAATTGACTTTTCAACCAAATTTTTGAACTTTAAAGACAAAAAGACGAATTTCATATATGAAATATAGCATTTTTAACCCAAAAATATGAAATTTTCACCCACAGTTCCAGCTCTCCATGAGCTTTACATACGACGACTCAGACCCTGCCATTTATCCTTGCATGGATTCAAAAGTGGAAGTATGTGACAGTTGGAAAATAAAGTTTTATTTTTAAATTCATAATTACAATTGAAGTTTAAAATAAATTAATGCTGGAATTATCAGTGATTACTTAAATAATCATAATAGACTTTAAAGTTGTATTATAACCTAAAAAATATCAGTATTAACTGTCTCAAATAATGTCACATACTTATGTAAAATAGAAACTTACAGAATACGATCGTTTAAATTCCCAACACTAGGGAATAACACTAGCAACATCAACAAGCACAACACTAGCACTACTAGGAATACTATTAAAACTGCTTATCGGGTCCACGCGTCCGTTATGCAAATTGGCGCTCATTATTAGCGATATCCGGCGCGAATTGCATGGTGGTCAGGTGACTTTTAAATTTTCACGCGCATGATTGACGCGCAAACGTCGAGCAATCGAGCACATGCGATGTTTTATCTACTACTTCGTGGATGGTCCAAATGAGTGAAGAAAAAATGTGCGTATTAACCACCCCGAAAGGGATACCTTAGTTTATCCCTGGTAGTGAGTCTGATGTTCTTATAACAGTCAGGCTGGCCATAAAGTAAGACTCTTTTTGACTATGTTGAAAAAATTTTGGAAGGACCGTTCGACCATATAGAAAGACTGACTGGCTCTCTAAATTTTAACTTTCTAACTTTGACCATCCATTTTTCTCCGTGTACCATTAGGTGATTTTTAAGGTTGGGTTATTACTTTCTGTTAAATGGTTGTTAAACTTTTGTTTAAAGTGAAATCAAGAGGGTGAATTTCTAAAAGTAACCGGTAATTTATTCAGACCTTATCATTATTTATTCAGACACGTATCACAATAAAAGACCTTCGCAGTATGTACTTTTAAGACTGTTTTCCTTTCACGAAGAATGGCCTGGGTAGAATTATTTTTAAATGCCGAATGAACACTATTGACAACGTATTGTGGAGCTTCATCTTTAATTGAAGCATAAAGCATATTGCCATAAAAAACTGTCACCACTCAGCCACATTCAAAATAGCCACTCCCTGGCTATAATGAGTGACGTGTTCACTTTTTGGTGTATTGTATATGAATGTAATACATGCATTAAAGGCACGTTCTAGTTTAAGGTTGAGATCGTCCGTAATGTCCTCATACATAATACAATCATAGTCGAAGAAAGATAGTATGGGGCTCTTAAGCAGAAGGATACAAGTAGACGTAAGCAACGAACTTTTATTTCTGTGAGTGTTGACAAAGAAACCGATACTCTGAGAACGGCAATTATATCCGAACTCAAGAGAACGATATCAAGGTCTATGGCTTAATGTCTATGTTCGTTACATTTGTTAAGAGGAAAATTAAAGACATAATATTAACAAGGCAATCTGTGTAAAAAATTATTTTTGAACAAGAAGGCTCCAACATATTATGAATCCAAAAATCAGCTGTTATGCAAAAACACATTCACAAAGTTCAATTTAAGCAAGAAGAATTGCATAGAAAGACCTAGAGAAAATATGTTTCCAAAATGAAAATGATATCAAGTTTTTATTATTTGAAAACATTTTTTTTTAATATTCAAGATCAATTTCTAAAAATGTCTTTCCTTTGAATTTAAAACAATTAATCTAATTTAAAAATCGGAATTTCTTAATTGAATTTAAAAAAAATAAGTTATTTTTTTAAAGTTTTAATAGGTGGTTTATAATCAAAATTAGTGTTGTACAGTGAATTTAGGATTAAATTTTGAAATCTTAAATTTGTATAGTACTAAAAAAAAAAAAATTGAAACAAAAATGTTTGAGTTTTGAGAATCAATTTCAAATAATCTCTAATAATTGTTAAACAAAAAATTTAACTAGTTTACAATCCGTAACTTTTATTTTTAATTGAAAAAATTAATTGTTTATAAACGGTTTGATATTTTTTTGGCAATCGCAATTGAAGGGCGGAAATCCTAATAGTGTTAAGTGCCATTTTCCGATTTTTTCAGGGCGAAGGAAAAACATCATAATTGAAATTTAAGAATTTTAAATTAGATTAAAATCAAATTCAAAATCCCATTTAACGTCCAATAATCAAGTTAATGTATAGAATTCCTGAAAA
>CAKNYM010042551.1:0-15105 GCA_932195095.1 Andricus curvator
ACACTGTTCCTTGGAGTCAGGTCTCTAGCCGCGGATGATCTTACGCGGCAGACGGGACAGTTGGAGATGAAGTTTCACCTCTGGATACTTTTTTAGAGCTACCAATCTTTGTACAATGTTATGAGGAACAGTGTTGAAGGACCAGATGAAGTGATCCCAGAAGAACAGCCTTTTGCATCCGGTTCGCGATGGAATGAGCCTGACGCTGGCAAGCCGGAATCTTGTTGAGTTGGCTAATAAATGAAACTTTCATACCTCCAAGACAGCCGATTATGAGAACTACAAGATGGACTTTGAAGCCTTGGTACAGCCTGCTCAGCTCGAAAAGAAGTGCTTGATATTTCGCCCGTTTTTCTGCCTCCTTTGCCGTGATATTACCATCGGCTGGTGCCGAGAATTCAATCACGTAAATGATCTTGTTCTTCAGATCTTGGAGGACAATATCAGGCTTCGTAGCACTGATACGTTGAGTGGTCCAGAATGAGAAATTCCAGTAGATCTTACACTGATCATTCTCCACAACGGACTCGAGTTCCCCCTGGGCGTATGACAAGACGGGCAATAGATCAAAACAATAGAAGTGCCTCAGATGGTAATATAACACTTTTAGAGCCGCATTGTGTCTCTATGTGTACCCGTATCGTGGATATTTTGAGCATCCACTGAGAACATGTCCAAGTGTTTCTGGGTTTGCTTGCACGCTCGGCAGTTGGTATCGCCTACAGGTATATTCATTATGCGCTCGCGGTAAACTAAGGTGTCTATAACGCCATCTTGACAGGCAAAAAGAAATCCCTCAGTCTCCGATTTTAATCCAGCAGACTTGAGAAACATTTTGGACAGACCCATCGAGAGCTCTTCTCTACGTATAATGCCGTAGAATTTACCATGAAGGGGCTTTTCAGTATGTTCTCTTAGTAGAAGCGTATGTTCTGCTTCCTGTACACGACTTTTGAGCACCAAAGGTGTTAGCGATGCTAGGCCATGTGTAGTGTCGCTGGAATCAAATGGGAGACCAAGCTCCTCTACGGCCCTATCTGCGGCACGATATAGAAACGCCGCAGCATTGACGACTTCATGTTGATGTACTAGTCGCATAAGAAAATCTGTGCTATTTAGAACTGAGCAGGCTGTAGCCAGAACCGTTCTGCGATGAAGACACTCTAAGCTCAGCAAGCCTCTACCCCCTTTATCTCGAGGGAGGTATATTCGAGGTACGGAAGATCTAGGATGATGACTTCGATGGATTGTCATCATCTTGCGTGTGCTTCGGTCAAGTTGCTTCAACTCATCGACGTTCCATTTTACTGCACCAAACGTGTAGAGCAGTATAGGAACGGCCAGCATATTGGTCGCCTGGATCTTATTCTTTCCAGATAATTCGGAAGCCCAAATTTTTCTGAGAATTTGGCGATACTTTTTTCCAAGGGCCGTTTTTATCGCAAGCACATCATGGGTTTCCGCTTGCGGTATTCCAAGATATGTATATGATTCTCCAATACCAAGATGTTGAATGGTATTTCCGCCGATGAGTTGAACATCCTGATCGTGATGCGATGATGTAGTTTCTAATCTTCCTTGGCGTAGGTGGACGCAGGCACACTTGTCCAGTCCGAAGCAAGAGGGAGATGCAGAAAAGTATCGGACTTAGAGAGTCTCCTTGGAAGACCCCCCTCTTATATGTGATATAGCTTGTAGTCACTTGTCTTTTGTCAGATGTTATGACAAATCTTGTCCGCCACAAGAGCATAAGCTCTTTTATGCATCTCACTATTTTTGGATGCACCTCCATGCACTCAATGAGCTTAATAAGTAGCTCATGGTTCGTGTTATCGAATGCCTTACGGTAGTCAATCCAAGCCATGGACTTGGTCGGTTGGAAAATAGTAGTGTGTAGGTGGGTATATAGGTATAAGGTAGATAGGTATATAGGTGTTAGGTATAGATATTTTAGATCGATCTGGAATTTTCGTGTTATTTATTTAAATGACACGTTCATTCCGCAACACTGCTCCGACCCATGTTGCTGATCAATCTCTTTAGCGATCACCCCAAGTGAAGAGTCTCACAAAATTGTTATGTGTAGTTCCCGACTTGGGCCCATTAGTATCCAAGGTCTTTGTTTCAGGCGTCATTCACTCCATTTTCACTCTGTTTACAAACTATTTGTCGCCACACTTTTCTGTCCTGGCATACGACTCTAGCTTCCTTCCCGTCCATGCATTTTTTCATGCAAGCTCTCGTGTTTCTATGGCTTCTCATGTCTCTTCGTATTAGGGTCTCATTCACAGATTCTAACCATTCTTTCGGCGGTCTACCTCTGGACATTCTGCCATTTACTTTACCTTTATACACTTGTTTGGTCAGTCGTTTATCTTTCATTCTTGCAAGATGGCCGAACCATCTTAACTGATTTCATTCCCATGTGTCAACTTGTGTCTCTTTTACACCACATTCATTGAGGATTATCTCGTTTCGGACTTTGTCTATCAGTGTTTTCCCGCATATTATGCGCAGAGGTTTCATGCCAATCGCGTTAATTTTACTCCTGTCCTTCTCTTGACAGGTCCATGTCTCGCTACCGTATAGTACAGTCGGTACGAATATAGAATTATGTATGGCCATTTTAGATTTTTTTGATATGTTTTTATTTCTGAGAATAGACCCTGCTCTATCGATAACTTGCTTACCCTTATTTATGCGCCTATCTAGTTAGTTAGTTAGTTTTAATGTGGGTGGGAAGCCCATGAAGAGCTCCCCTGGCGCTCAAGCTATAAAGCCTATTGTGCCACACCCTTACTTATTCACTCTCAGCAGTCGAATCCAGACCTCTTGACGAAGCCCAGTATGTCGACCACTGATCGCGTTGCAATTTCCTCTGTTTCCATAAAATGGGCCCCGAGGGTCTGTTGCCTGAGCCTAGCTAATGCCGGGCACTGGCATAATACATGCAGGGATGTTTCGTCATCCCTGCCGCATTTCCTGCACTCTGTCGTGGGCTCATACCCCATTTTGTGCATATGATAGTTCAAGTGGTTGTGCCCTGTTAGGGTCCGTACCACTGTCCTTTTATCTTTCTTGGGTCAACCCAGGATTTCCCTAGCTCTGCCCATCCTATAGGTATACCCCAGGATGGATTTCGCCTGACGGCAACCCTGGGTTTGTTCCCAGTATTTCCGGTGTTTTGTTCGGATCCAGCTTTTAATGGCCATCCCGAGACAGCAAGACGCTATTCCCAGTACCGATCCCTGTGTGACCAGGGATCCATATGAGAGCCACTTTGTTTTTTTCTGCAAGTTGGTTTAATGCCTTTTTGCATTCCCAAACCAGTTCTGATATTATGTCTGGTTTCCCTATTGCAGTTATTGTCGCTTGGCTGTCTGAACAGATCGTAATCTGTTTGCCAGCAGCGTTTTGCTCTATTAGTATTTCAGCACAGCGAAGGACGGCCAGGACCTCCGCTTGAAAGACAGTAGCGTGTCGCCCAAGTGAGATCCCTATCCCTTTCCCTCTCTTGCTGTCATAAATTCCTGCTCCTGACCCTCCCTCTGCCCTGGAGCCATCTGTATACCAGATTTCCCCCTGGAGAAGTGGGTTACCTTTTCCTTTCCACAGATCCCTGCTTGGGATGCAGACGCGGAAAGCTTTGGTGAAGTTGAAGCGGTTTGTTATTTTATCTTGCCTCATCTGTAGAATCGGCAGTGCGCTGATATCACTCGGGAGTCTAGTGTGTCTAGTCCCCGGAGTCCATCTATTTGCTCTTGCCAGACGGCCCATCGCGTGTGCCGCTCTAGCGGTTATCGCAACATGTAGGGGTTCCTCACAGAGCATGAATCCTATCGCCGCTGTGGGCGCAGTCCTCATTGCTCCAGTCAAACCCCTAAATGCTAGCGTTTGTAATCTTTGCAGCCTGTCCTGCATTGTTTTAAGTTCCACCCGTGGCCACCAGACCACGGCCGCATATAGAAGCCTGGGTTTTAAGACAGCAGAGTAGAGCCATGCAAGCATTTTAGGCCCTAGCCACCACGTCGACCCAAAGGCTCTCCTGCAAATGCAAAAAGTCATGAAAAATTTCCTGCATTGGGTCTCCAGGTGCTTTGCCCAGTTCAGCTTGCCACCTAGGATTACTCCCAGATATTTAACTGAGTCTGAACACTTTCGGAACTTTATAATTTCTCGTGAATTTAGGCACCAAGATCGCATCCACACCCTTGACGGCTATGCATGCCCTTGGCGTTTTTTCGCGTGGCCCCTTATATATGAACTCACATCCTGACAAGCCACAAATCCTTTCCCTGTATAACCAGGGTTCTTGGATTAGGGCGAGCCCTGTCTGCACCACAGACATGCGTCTGGCTAAAACCGCCGAGGCGCCCTTTGCTGTGGTGCAAATTAATCTGCATAATGGAGATTCCCGTCTCAGCCATTGAAAGGCTAGTTCGGGGCACCTCCGGACGCTTCTGGGACCCCTGCGGATCCCATTTGGGTAACCCGGAAGTTAACCCTACTCCCCCTAGATAGGGACGATAATCTAGAGCCGCAAGGGCTCTGATTGAAGATTCGGGAAGACCAACGACTAGAATCCAGCCTCTCCCCTTCGGCCTGGATCCCTGCCTGTCGGAAAACACCTTCCACGAATCAGTTCATAGAGACGGGTTCTGAAAACTCAGGCGCCCCAGAACGGTCGCCGGACTCTCGGGGTTGCCGGGAATCAGTACGGTCGCTCTGCGGTACCTTTGCAGACACTCGATCCCCTTGACTTCCAAGTTCAGACCTTCTCTAAGCCTAAACATTGGGGTTTTCTCCACAATCCAGTCTCGCGACCAGATATCCGCGGCCTCCACAACGATAGCCCCAGACCTAATGAAAATGTCGTTGAATCTGGGGGCGCGTCCCTCACGAGGTAACGCGTCAATCCCTTTTGAGATTTCATCCCTCAACCTGTCCAAATCCTCGAGAGTTAGACAGTCATCAGGATAACCCGACGCAACGACAAATCTCACCAGGGCGTTATTAGCCATCTGCAAGAAAGTAAGGCCCTGTGTTACCAGAGCCTTCTGCCGTTTCAACTCCCTGTTTGGGGGAGTTTCTTCGGAGCCCTTCTTCCTCTTGCCTATAGAATAAGCCTGAGGAGTTGCTCCGGGTGAAGTTTGAGCAGCCACTTCCCCCTGTGAGGAGCCTAGGCTGCTGTTTGCGAGCCGCGCATTACGGGCTCTCCTTTTTTGTTCTCCGCTACGGTGCCTCTTCCCTACGGAGAGTTCCGTTAGCTGCACTTGACGGCTTCGACATAATTGTCTCCACCATCTTCACTATTTCGCACCGCCTCTGGAGGGTTGCCCCCTACGGAGCCTCCCTCTTTTGGCGGTGGGTTGGATGATGGACCCGAAACAGATCCCTCATCGTTTATGTTTTTTTCATTTTTTTTTATTTTTTGGAAACGTTTATGTCCCACGAGAAGCTAGGGAAATAAGAATCACCCCCCACAAAGCCCCGCTTGCAGGGGGCGGGTCTAAATATTATGGGATTCGACCTGGTGTCCCAAAGTCTCCGTTAAGACACCTCCTTTGAAACCCCCGCCTGACCACCTCTACTGAGGGGGGCAGACCGGGCATCCAAGGATTTGTTCACCCTGGTGCCATTCAGCCCTCGACAGGGCGATCACATCTTAGCTTGGGAGCATGAGAACTCGCGCTCTCGATATTCCAGTGGGCTTTGCCATTACCCCCTGGAAGGATCGCTTCTTGGTTTAATTCTCACCGACCAGAGTCCGTCAGTTCCCAGAGTAGCCACACCACGCGATGCGGCCCCTCAGGTTCACCCATTTCGGATCTGTGGTCAATGAGCCCCGTAAGCCCTCCCACCAGCTACAAGGTCCCGCGATCCCTAGGGAGGATGCGCCTATCTAACTCTCCGTCTCTTTTTCCGTCGCTAGTGAATAGGCTGCCCAGATATACGTACTTATCAACCTGTTCTAATCTCTCATCATTTAGCACAATTTTGCACATTGTTTTTTCAGTTTTTCCTTCAAACACCATGATTTTTGTTTTATTTACGTTAATTTTGAGGCCCCTGTTCTTCATGCTTGTATTAAGTTTATTCAACATTCTTTGCAAGTCTTCGATTGATTCTGCCATAACAATCTTGTCCTCTGCGAAAGCTAACCCACGTACCTTCACTGTTTCGAGATCTACACCTTCTTCGTCGAAGAGGGTCGTTCTTAGACACTTATCTAAAAATATGATAAATAGCCATGAGGACATAACGCATCCTTGTTTCACGCCTAGCATAATAGCGAACCAGTCACTCAGTTTCCCATTTACCGTCACACTCGCTTTACTACCTGTATATATTGTTTTAATTGCTTGTAGGAGCCATCCATTGACTCTGTACTCTATAAGGACTTCCCAAAGTTTACTTCTATTTACCGTGTCAAATGCTTTTTCTAGGTCAACAAATGTACAGAAAACTTTCTTTCCTACTCTCAAGCTTTTTTCTGTGATCTGTCTTAAACTAAATATCTGATCTGTACATGATCTTCCTGGCAGAAATCCACTTTGGACTTCCCATATCTTTTCTTCTGTAATTTGCATTACCCTACGAATAAGTATTTTTGAGTATATTTTACTTACGGTGCTTAGTAAGCTAATACCTCTGTAATTTCTGCAGTTGCTTGTATCTCCCTTTCTTTTGTATATTGGTACGATAATCGCTTTTCTCGAATCGCCTGCGACTTCTCCTATCTCGATACATAAATTTATCAATTAGCACAACCTGTGAGGTATGTACTCGCCACCGTATTCAAGCATTTCAGCGCTAGTACTGTCTACACCAGCAGCCTTGCCGTTTTTTAAGTTCTTAATTATACCTCTAACCTCAGTGATACAGACTTTTTCAATTGGGTTTTCTAACGCATTATGTTTTATGTCGCAATTCTATTGCCCTATATCTTCACCTCCTAATAATTTTTCAAAAGAATCTTTTAAGGCGTCTACTATCGCGTCTATTTCCTATAGCATTTCACTTTTGCTGTTTCTCATGCTGACAAACTCTGTACTTTTACTTTCGTGTATCAGACCTGTCACGTTCAGCGTTTTGTTGTGCGCTTCTTTCTTTTCTTTTTGGGCTGCCTCAATTTCATCATTCCACCATGCATCACCAGATTTTCTTCCTACAACTGCCGTACCACACACTTCAATTGCAGTTTTAACAATGATATCCCGTAACAAAGTCCACGCGCCCTCTATACCTTTATTGCTTATAAGCGCTTCCCAAGTTGCCCTATCTATGCGTTCGATTAACCTATTTTGAATCTCTATTCGCACTTCCAGTTTCTGTAAATTCTCAATCTTTATTCGCGTTTCTTTCGTTTTTTTTCTCTTTCTTCTCCATCCCCGCCCTACGTTTATTTTGGAGACTAAAAGGTAATGATCAGTATTCCATTCGGAACACCTCATGACTCTTGTATCTTTGAATAGTTCTCTTAGTCTTTCATCTGCAATAACGAAGTCAATAATACTGCGGTTATTTCCTTTACACCAGGTGTACGTGTGGATCATTTCATGTCGAAACCAAGTATTGGTAATAAATAGGCCCTTTTCTAAGCATAAGCTAACTAATTTTTCCTTGTTACAACTTTTCTTGTTGGATCCCCAAAATCACCTAGCACCCTTTCTGTATCTGTATCCTGACGTTGGACGCCGACCCATCCGGTCATATCTCCTAGCAGAATTATTCTTTCACCTTGATCGCAAGTACTTATTGTATCATTTAAAGTGCCCCAGAAGGCGTCTTTGACTTCTCTCGGATCACTATCGACTGGGGCGTACCACGCTATGATGGATAATCTTCTGATTTCGACCTTCATTCTGACACACAGAAATCTGGGCGATACATATCCTTGATCTTTGAGATACTGTCTTGCTTTTTCATTAATAATTAAACCGACCCCTTGACTAGCATGTGATTCTCTACCTACTCCTGACCATATTTCGAAACCGCCTTTCAACACCCCATTTTCTATGTTTCTACTTTCGCAACCCTTTTTCTTCGTCTCCGGTACACATAGAATATCTAGTTTCCTTACGTGCATAGTTTCTCGCCGTTCCCTTACTATAAGATCATTCACTCCTCTAGCATTCCAAACACCCAGTCTCCATTCATCGCCTGAAACTCGACCTTTACGTTTGTCGTGTGTATGCATTTCGTCAATAAAATTTTCAGTCCATTCCGAGGCTACTTTATTGTTTGTATTATTCATGTTTAGATTGTACATCCAACTACCACCTGTATGCGCGAAATTAGTTTCGCGAGTCGAAATCATGTCCAAGTTAAGTAATGATTCGTCGTACGGTGTAGAGTCTAGTTGTAACGTCAGTCCCACCAAAACTTATGTTACTGGGAAGGAGTGGTGGGAGGGGGGTGAGGACAGAGAAAAGAAACCGAGAGTCTCAATTGGTTGGTGATTTATGCTGAGAAGGTCACCAGCCTTCAGCAGCGTTGTATTATATAGGATTCCGTGATATTTTGTGTTTCAAAAACTAAAAACGAAAATAGTGCTGCGAAACATACATATACATACATATACAATACACATAAATATTTTCGTCTATTTGAAGCAAAAATCGTTAAATAAAAATGTGCGATAATCCCCCCCCCCCTCCCCGGTCAGCATAAAAAGTTCGATTTTAAGAGATATCATTAATTTTCACAAAAGAGCTTTAATTTTTCAATCTTCAGCCAGAATGCATGGATAAAATGTTTTTAAATCCTTAGAAATCACAAAAGTACTGGAATTAATATTTAGAAAAAGAAAAATTCCGTAGAATCTTTTTAACTTCCCTTGCAATGCTTCAAAGTATTTCAAAATCTTTGAAATCTCATCAAATTACCCAAAGCAATTGGAAATGCCTTGGAATTTTATAAATCCCCCAAAATATCAAAAGTCTTTTAAAATATCTTGAAACTCATGATTAATAGTAATTAAAAACTTATCTGGCAAGGTTGACAAAATTATTTCGCTCCGAACCGGACTCTTGCCTTCGAGGATCTCTAACAAAATCTCCTTAGTCTCAAAGTTACACTTTTAGTTTCGCGGTTTGAGTAATTTTCATGAAAAATGACTTTAACTGTCTTATAATGAAAATACATATAGTTTAAAAGAAGAATACCCGCACATACGAATTGATATTTGTTTCTTCTAGTTTCAACTAAAATGCGACTGTACGCATTGACAGCGGATGATGTCTCTTTTTGAATCTTTAGCCAGAATTCATGGATAAAATTATTGAATACCTTGATTTGTGTTGGGTCAGGTTAATTTTGATGTTTTGAAGCAACATTTTTTAAATTCCAATTATAACACATTGTGCAAAAAAACGACACTCTCTCTCTGTCTTTCTTTTAAATAGTTGAGGAATAGGATCGACATGAGTTATATTAACTAGGGAATAAGGGAAAACCGAACTTTTCCAGAGTAACGACTTCCGTTCGTCAAGCAGGCGCCTGGATTTCGTGGTAAAATGAGGCTAGAGGAAGTGAATCACCTT
The DNA here is from genome assembly GCA_932195095.1 of Andricus curvator. Taxonomy (NCBI): domain Eukaryota; kingdom Metazoa; phylum Arthropoda; class Insecta; order Hymenoptera; family Cynipidae; genus Andricus; species Andricus curvator. Next base: position 9,546 of record CAKNYM010042551.1, read on the forward strand.
GTCCAATTTTGAATCAGTTCGAACTGGTTTTAACCCTACTCCATGGGTCTTTAAAGGTGGAATCAGCTCGAATCTTATTGGTAGTTGATGGCGGCATGTACATTGTAATTGGCCGAAAATGTCGTCATTATGCGTATAACCCTTCTAGGACCGCCCGATTAGAAGGTTATAAATACATGTGCGAGCGCGGAAAAACGCCCGATTTATCTCGAAACCTTTCTAACAAACGTGTACTCCACGGATGTTATTTTATCCACGTTCGACTTAGAAAATTACTCGAATAATAATCGTGAAATGGTGGAATATTTAATTATTTCGTGAAGAGAAAAATTGAAAAGTAAATTTAATCGGAATTAATTCAAATCATGTCTGCTCCTTCATCATTCCTCGGGATATTTTGGACTCGAATTCTGATTCTGATGCAGAATTAAATTAGAAACTTTGTAGATGAATTCAGTTTGAAATCCGGAAGTGAGTGCAGTGAGGAACTGACAACTAAGTTAAAAACTCCATTTTAAATCTGGCATGAACCGCGCGCATAAATTATGTACTTCAATTATTGTGCAAAATCTGGATTATTGTTCTGTGCCTAAAAATAGTGACTAATTTGATTCAACAAGTGAATTCAAAAATAGAAATACTTTCCATTTTTATTATTGAATTTCTTGTGTTAATTATGTATTCTTAAATATAAAGTTGCTGACACAAGTTCACGGTTTTTGGCTTCCAAGCCAATCCAAAACAGCAACGGACCTCTGGATTTACATTGCCCTATCATCGTTGGTTCTAAGGGACAATTTTAACCAGAGCGACCTCGTTGGTTTGTAACAATATGGCAATTTTTTAGTTCTTGCAACTTATTATAGGTTCGCTGGTGAGGTGCCGCATGTAGGTTGATAATATCTTTGGACAAGGTGTCCGGGAAAATATTTTTAATTTGAAATTTTGTTGGCTGTTGTAGTTGAAGGCAGCTTAGATGGGGTTTGTTAAGTGTAATAGGGGTTGCTTTTGGGGGTTTCTAAATATTATAGTCTGCATAAGCGTATTAACTAGAAACTAGGAAACGTAACTCACGTGATTATTTTTAATTTGCATTTTTTCCAGTTTTATTAGAATTCAGCTGGGATGGGGGTTTTTAATGTCCTAGAGGTGGTTTTTTGAAGCTGTTGAATATTATTGTAGGGATGGTGATATCTACTAGAGTGTTGGAAAGGTTTCTGGGAGATTATTTTTTATTTGAAATTTGTTTGGCTGCTTTAGCCAAAGGGGGCTGAGATGGAATTCGTTAAATGTACTAGGGGTGGCTTTTGGTGGTTCCTGAATATTACAATGGGAAAAGACGAATAAATTCAAAATAAATCAAAGCTTATCCTAATGAATTCAAGAGTATTGAAAAAAATGGTATTGAGTTTAAAAGTGTTCAAGGGAATCTTACGGAATTCAAAAGATTTTTACGAAATTGAAGACGATTCTTTGAAATTGAAGAGGATTCTGCAGAATTCAAGAGGCTTCTACAAAATTCAAAGACAATTCTGCAGGTTTTAAGAGAACTCTACTTAACTCAAGAGAATTTTCTACATTTAAAGAGAATTTCCTGAACGCAAGAGAATTCAACTGAATTCAAGAGAATTCTGCTGTACTTAAACTAATTCTACTGAATTCAAGAGCATTCTACGGATTTCAAGAAAGTTCTGATGAACTCAATTATACTAAGTTCAATAGAATTCTACTGAATTCAAAAGAATTCTACTAAATCCATGAGAATTTTTGGTAAATTCGAGGGAGAATTCTACAGATTTAAAGATAATTCTGCCGAACTTAAGAGAGTTCCACTGAATTTAATATAATTCGACAGCATTCATGAAAATTTCACAGAATTCAAGATAATTCAACAGAATTCAAGAGAATTCATCAGAATTTAAGAGAATTCAACAGAATTCAAGAGAATTCAACAGAATTCAAGAGAATTCAACAGAATTCAACAGAATTCAACAGAATTGAACAGAATTCTAAGTTTGAGAGAATTATATTAAACTCAAAATAATTCTACAACTCAAAAGAATTCTGCGGAATTCTAGTGACTTCAAGAATGTTCTGCTGAATTCCAAAAAGTTCTTTGGAATCCTGGAAAATTCTACAGAATTCAAGAGACTTCTTCTTAATTCAAGTGAATTCTTCAGAATTCAGAAGAATTCTACTGAATTTAAGAGAATTCTGCCGAACTTAAGAGAATTCTACTTAATTCAGGAGAATTCTATTGAATTCAAGAGAATTCTACAAAATTTAAATGAATTATACTGAATAAATAGGAATATTGACTAATTCGGTTTGTTTGGGGAAAAGATATTTGGTAAATGTCTGTGTCACAACCTATTGGAAAACCATCAAAGGGGAAATTATACCAACGGAACTTATGCACATACTTCCGTCGATGGCACGTGAACTGTCGACCATCTATCGCGTACTTCTGATTGGTTAGTCTTTAATTATTAATTACTTGGTAACTATTAACTTTTGCAGACAAAATTTTATATTTTTTTCGACTACATTTATATTCTAGAATTGAAAAATACAAAAAGGTTTTTTGACTACTGGGATACCCTGCGTATGGCTAAAATCATTTCTCCCACATGCCCTTAGAAAGAATTTTTTTATTGTCAGCCTAGTAATAATGTTATTAGTATTTCAGTGCGTGTTACTTCGTAAAAAATATTGATTGACAATCTGGAAAGTGCTTCTCGAAGAATGTTGAAATTTCAACCTCAATCTCAAGGTTTGTATTACAAGAAATTAAATATTTGTGGAATGAAATAAAACAGTTAAATTTTTACGTTCAAACTCAAATACAACACCCTTTAAGGTATATACACCTTATTCTATACAACTCAATTCCATGAAAAATGAGATATTGAGTTGAAAATTAGAATAATCAACTGAAAAGCCCTAAGGAAGATTTATTTGATCCTAACAGTTTACAATTAGAATACAAAATTGACATGAGTTCTTGCATGAAACAATGCCGGCAAGGAAGGAATAATGAAAGAAATTGGAATTATTTCTGTTTTTCAGAATATCAGTAAATACGCTGTACAAAGTAAGAAGTAATATTTGTTTATGCGTATTTATTTTTCGACAGGAAACGTTACTTTTGCATTCAACCCCATATAATTAGCAACCGCAGAGGAATATATGGAATGCGAGACCTCATATGATTTGCTTTCGAGGGCATATACCTCAACCAACAAAGGTTCGTCGATAACCCATTCATTCTCAAATAAAATAATACAATTGCCCCCCTTAATGCAAACAGAATCTGGTGACTTTCAACATCAGACTTCAAACAACTTCAATTTTTCTTCATGGACAACATCCACCTCAACCCTAAAAGACCCCTTGGATAGTTATTTCAGTCTGACTGAACCAATAACTAGGAAGATGACGCCAAAGATCTCAAATTTTTCCCTGTCGAAACTATCTACGTCAACCGTTCAAGATAACGACGATGCATCAGAAGTTAATTTAGCACAAAAATGACCACAATTCACAAGCAACTTACAGCACTCCTCCATTAACGCCATGGAATCAGTCGTACATGACTTTTTTGAAAGTGAAAAGAGGAAAAGGACTTTGGCAGTTACCGAATCTGGAAAAATTAGTTCTCATGCTTGTCAAAAATTGTTGCTGCCCACAGAATCCAATGAGACATTCAAATTACCCTGCGTCAGCATTTCGTCATCAGATATCAATTGGGCGCATATGATAGATGATTCCAATGGTGCTTCATCATATGTAGATTCAGATAGACAGTCATCATTATTAGAGCTAGTATCTAACGTGCAAAAATCGTATAGAAACCACACAAGCAGAAGACTAACTCGAAAAAAGTTGTGAATCCCTTTACTGCATGCGAGTCAATAAGAAGCATCCGCTAGTTTCTAAAATTATAAACAGAAGCTAGACAAATAGAAGCAAGATCGTGCCTCCTCTAGACAAGTTCGCAGAGGATAAAAAGAATGACAAAAAATCAGAACAGTCCGAGGTTGCACAGGCAATTGTTCATTCGGCGAATAATTTTCAAAAACTAATCGATCCTTTCTCAAATTCACTGAACTTAAAAGACACGCACAAGTTTTCCAAAAACAGATACAAAAGCCACAAGTTCAGCCACAGATGCCGCTTGTTCAAGGTGATGCGTTGTTAATGTTATTTCGCCATCACTGGTTGCAGTTAAACTTAAAAAACCAGAAGAATTATTCCTTGTTGCAATCAACGTCAGGGAACGATACCAATATTAGGAATAGATCCACTGGAAATTATGTAATGGTCCTATGTAACAGGTCTAATTAACTAGAAACAACTTTTTAATATGTTATGGCGATATCCATGGATATCGCAACTTTATTTATTGAGTTTCACAGTTGTGCAAATCTTTAGACGAATGCACGTCTAACGTCGAGCTAGTCCTGCGGAGAACTAAAAAACAATGTCGCAAAGACAGGTCAGTTTAAGTTCCCAACTATTTGGGCCCTGTAGTAGGGCTGACTACGAGCTCGTCACACCCCTCTGATCAGACCAAACTTAGCCTCTAAGTTCGCAAATTAACTCTTTTGGGAACAATTTTTACGCTGTCATCGTCAATTAATCTAGAGTTCGAGTCTATCGGTTTTACAGGATTTAATTTTAGTGGCGGTGCCATCGAAACCGCTGTATAATGAACAGTAGATGTCTTATTCACGGTCGTATCAACGCAAAATAATCTAATACACAAGTTGCTTGGTATGATCCGCCCTAAAGGACTGAAAAAGTCTGTTTTATACAATCCGTATAAAGTTATGAGTCCTAGGGCTACGTATCCGTACTTTCTTTCCTACTTGCAAGCTTTTTTTCTGTGATCTGTCTTAAACTAAATATCTGATCTGTACATGATCTTCCTGGCATACATCCACTTTGGACTTCCCATATATTTTCTTCTGTAATTTTCATTACCCTACGAACAAGTATTTTGGAGTATATTTCACTTACGGTACTTTGTAAGCTGATACCTCTGTAATTACTGCAGTTGCTTTCATCTCCCTTTCTTTTGTATATTGGTACGATAATCGCTGTTCTCCAATCGTCTGGGACTTCTCCCATCTCGATACATAAATTCATCAATTCGCACAACCTGTGAGGTATGTACTCGCCACCGTATTTAAGCATTTCAGCGCTAATACTGTCTACACCAGCAGCCTTACCGTTTTTTAAGTTCTTAATTATGGTATATCTCTAACCTCATTGACACAGACTTTTTCAATTGTGTTTTCTAATGCATTATGTCCTATGTCGCAGTTCTGTTGCCCTATATCTCACCTCCTAATAATTCTTTAAACGAGTCTTTTAAAGCGTCTACTATCCCGTCTGTATCATATAGCATTTCAGTTTTGCTGTTTTTCATGCTGACAAACTCTGTACTTTTACTTTCCTTCATCTGTTTAAATAATAGTTTCATGGTTCCTTCAAAGTCGTTTTGTATTTTCTTCTCTTCTTCTCTTCTTCTCTTCTTCTCTTCTTCTCTTCTTCT
>CAKNYM010042551.1:15115-35477 GCA_932195095.1 Andricus curvator
TTCTTCTCTTCTTCTCTTCTTCTCTTCTTCTCTTCTTCTCTTCTTCTGTTCTGATTTTATATCTACATTCCTTGACTAATCGTTTAAATTTACTCTTTTTGTGTATGTAATCATTTTCAAGTCTATTTCTCTTCTCATCGCTAAGACCTATGATGTTCAACGTTCTCTCGTACGCTTCTTTTTTTTCTTGTCAGGCTGCCTGAATTTCATCATTCCACCATGCATCACCAGATTTTCTTCCTACAACCGTCGTACCACATACTTCGGTCGCAGTTTTAACAATGATATCCCGTAGCAAAATCCACGCGCCCTCTATATCTTTATTGCTTCTAAGCGCCTCCAAAGTTGCCTCATCTATGCGTTCGTTTATCTGATTCTGAAAATCCATTCGCACTTCCGGTTTCTGTAAATTTTCAATCTTTATTCGTGTTTGTTTCGTTTTTTTTGTTCTCTTTCATCTCCATCCCCGCCCTAAGTTTATTTTGGAGACTAAAATGTAATGATCAGTATTGCATTCGGCACCCATCATGACTCTTGTATCTTGAACGAGTTCTCCTAGTCTTTCATCCGCAATAACGAACCTAATTATACTGCGTTTATTTCCTTTATACTAGGTGTACGCGTGGATCATTTTATGTCGAATCCAAAATCGCAAATACTTACTGTATCATTTAGAGTGTCCCAGGAGGCGTCTTTGACTTCTCTCGGATCGCTATCAACTGGGGCGTAGCACGCTATGATGAATAATCTTCTGATTTCTACCTTCATTCTAGCCCACAGCAATCTGGGAGATACAAAACCATTATCTTTGAGATGCTGTCTTGCTTTTGCATTCATAATTAAGCCGACCCCCTAACTACCATGTTATTCACTATCTACTGCTGACCATATTTCAAAACCGCCTTTCAACGCCCCATTTTCTATGTTTCTACTTTCGCAACCCTTTTTCTTCGTCTTAGGTACACATCAAATATCTAGTTTCCTTACGTGCATAGTTTCTCGTAGTTCTCTTACCTTAAGATCATTCACTCCTCTAGCATTCCAAATACCCAGTCTCCATTCATCGCCTGAAACTCGACCTTTACGTTTACCGTAAATATGCATTTCTTCAATTAAAGTTTCAGTCCATTCCGAGGCCACTTTATTGTTTGTATTATTCATTGTTATTTACGAAAATACATAAATATCCGATGAATTTTTCTCATATCCGAGACATAGCTACAAGTTCGTGACGTCTTCACGGATAAATTTTTTCCGTGTTTATTCAAGAACATAATAAAACAGCTCTATTGCCACTATACGAAAAATCAAGACTTTGAGTTTTAATTTCTACTAGACTATTACGTGTGCGCGCAAGCGCGCGCTAACTTTTTGTCTTCCTTTTTCTCCTTTAATCAATTTTCGAATCACTATTTGTTCACTCAAATTTCTTGACCAATCAAATTCTTGCCAAAATTATATTCTAAAAGAATGTATTCAGTGAATCCATGTAACGTAGAATTTACTATTACTAATTATAATAGTAAATGTCGAGATATAATTTGAAGATTTCAAGTGCACGTTATGTAATTTAATATTTTGAAAGAAAAACATCATTTTTGTAAAATAAACTTTGCGGGTACTTTCACGGCCATTTTTCTAAATGTAATCATCAATATACATCGCTAAATCAATAACAAATTAATACCTATAATTTAAAAAAATCCTATTCTGATCTGATTCTCAGTTCTCAATATAAAAATCATTGAACATGTATTTGCACTGGAATGTTCAAATAAATTTTCATAGAAAAAGAAGAGCGTGTCAGAATACATTGCTAAATAATTAAAACATATGTACATGTAATTTTGAAAATTGAATTCGAATCCTCATTTCACGGCCATTTTTGTAAATCTGTGAATCAAGAAACATCGCTAAATCATTAAATTATTATCATATTATAACGTTTCAATAATTCAGAAAAAGAACAGCGTACGACAAAACATCGTTGAATAATTAAAACATATCCACATATAATTTCGAAAATTGAAGTAAGTTACATGCCTCTCTTTTTTCATGGTTATCTCAGCGATATATTAAGTTCCACTTCTCCATGCCTCAGAGAAGTGAATTGAAAAAATTCAAACTCCGATAAATTAAAGCTTGGAATCTGCTCTTTAAAATGAGACCAAGAACATAATGAAATATTTACTTTTTCTCGACTTACCATAAAAAATGTGAAAGCATGTCCAAGATGAAAATTAGTTCGTCGAGCGGCAGTCGAATGTCGAATTTAAATGACAATTCGAGAACCAGTAGATATTTTATCATATTCCTAATCTCATTTTAAAGATGATATTTACAACTGTAATTCCTACAACCTTCCATTTCTTCCATTTCCTTCGCTGAAGCGTGCAAAAATTGGAATTTGATAATCGAGAATTGGTCACAAACATTTAAAAGAATTATATGATTAAGTATGTGAATTGTGAGCTAAACGTCATAATCATGACAGGATAGGTGCAAATGTCATGAAGGTTAGCATAATTAGTACATCCTTACATGGCATGGGAATGCATACGACTTTTTTGAAAAAATATTCTAAACGTAAAAGTAAGTTATAAATTTATAAATAGTAATATTTTTCAAGTGTTGAAGACCTTTCAGTTTCAAGAAATAAAATCAACTATCCAAAATTTTAAGTTATAGAGCCCGATTCTGATCAAATCTATCCGATACTCCAACCTGAAATTTTGGCATATCTTATTTTATTGTAAATATGTACCAACTATGCTAACCTCCCTGCCATTTCCAGCTATCATATTATAACCATGACGTCATGCTAGATCACTCAATTGTAATAAAGGTATGAAACATAAATAAACTTTGATTGTACAGATCATAGCCAATATTAAATGATATAATATTAATGTCAGTAATCAATTCCTGTTACTACACAAAACATACATTATTATTCAATAATTATGTGGTTCAATATTGTCAAAAAATCAATTAGTATACAACGTAAAAATTAATGAACAAATATTTTCATTGAAACATCCAAATCAATTTTACTTTATATTTTTATTAAAATTATAATTATAATTAACATTTTAAATTAATTTCAGAAGAAATTAAAACATATTTACATATAATTGCGAGGAAGCAATTGAGATACTCATTCCAAAATAGCAGACACATTTAAAAAATATATATAGTTGCAACAGAGATATGTTAAATATAAATAAAGTTTTATTGCACAAATTATAACCTATATTCAACTACATAACCTTGGAATAAATAATTCATGCTCCTTAATATAGAAAAATTATAATTCAATCTTTATGTAATTTAACCCTCCGTTTGGCACATGGGTCCAGCCAGACCTTCCTAAAATTCCCTCAGCTATAATTTAAAAAAAAGAATTGAAAGGATACATGCCATACAAGGATAATTACAAGGATATTTATTTAAATATACTTCGGTTTGGCACATGTGGCCTGGCCAGACCCCTATATATTTTATGCGGAAATGGATTAAATATGTATACTGCATTCTGAACATTTTAATTCGTTTTTTCAGTTTCTCTTGGTATTTTTCCATTCAATCTGCCTTTTATATTCTCTTGGCATCTTGCATACACATATGTGAACGTTATAAAGTGAACCCTTACTTCTCCTGCTTCCATTGCCATCACATCACTCACTTCCCATAAACTCACATTCACTGATTCCCTTACAACACTGCCGAGTCCCTTATGAACCCTACTTTTCGCCACCCCCCCCCCCTCCCTTCCCTTACCTTTCACTCATCTAATTTCCCTCTCCTCAACTCCTATACATTCATTCCCCACGCATCCAATCCACGCACTTTCTCACCCACTTCACTTCTCTTACTTCTCCCTCCTCTACATCACCACCCTTAATATTCTTCACATCCCTCACTTCTCTTACTTTCTATCTCCTCACTTTCCTTACTTCTCCCTCTCTCACATCCCAGACTTACATTCGCTTCTCCTACTTCCCAATTCCTCACATCCCACACTTCTAATCCTATCACTTCCGTCACTTCCCCATCTTCTACTTCCCCTAATTCCACTCCCATACTTCTCCTCCCCTCCCTTTCTTCACTTCTCCCTCATCTCCTTTCCCTCTTCTCAATTCCTCTAGTTTCATTCACTTCTCTTACTTCTCCCTCCTCTGCATCCCAACCCCACACATTGTTCACATCCCTCACTTCTCCCACTTTCTACTCCCTCACATTTCTTACTTCTTCTCCTTTCTCTACTTCCTCACCCCTCACATATCTCACTTACACTTACTTCTCCTATTTCCCAAACCCTCACATGCCGCACTTCAAATCACATCACTTCCCTTATTTCTGCATCCTCTACTTCCCCTAAATCCACTCACATACTTCCCCTACTTCTTCTCCCTTCCCTTAATTCTCCCTCATTCACATAAATTCCATTTATAAGAATAACCCTTCGATGGCACACTTCCCGATGAGTAACATAGCTGGCATACTGGGGGCTTTTTGACCCCAAGCGAAAAAGGCTTCCCGCAAAGAGCCAATTCATTATTTTGAGTAGCTGAATTTTTTACACACTCTTGGATAGATACTTCAAAGAATGTTTTAGGTTATTCAGTTCAGAACTTCTTCTAAATAGGAAAAAAAGATTGTAGAAGTTAAAAAGTAGAGAAAAATAACATTCGTTACGAGTTAGAGGGCGTATCTGGCTAAGGTGACAGGGCCGTATAAGTACCATTTTCAAATGTTGAAGGGGCTTAAATTAATATTGAAAATGCCTGGAGTATTTTTGACCCCAGTGTGCCATCGAAGGGATAGTACAGAGCATAATAAAGCGTAAAAATGAAGGGAAGAAACAGATTTTCTTCACCTGTGAAATTTTGTTTTCTACATTAAATTTTGTTTAGTTTTACTATAGTAGGTAATTAAATATATGCGCAAGCTGCTAGGAATAAGAAAAATCAAAAAATATATACCTGCATGTTATATAAATGCATTTCAATACACCTCCAAAAACGCAGTATTTCCATACATTTGTATGGAAAAATACAGGGGTCTGGCCAGACCACATGTGCCAAACCGAAGGTTATCGGAACATGTGCCAAACGGAGGGTTAATATTGTAAAAACACTAATCAGCTATTAATTAATTAATTAATAACCTTTTATATTAATTTTCAGGAAAAAATAAAACTCATGAACATTGTACATATAATTTTGAAAATTGAATTCAGATACTCATTTGTCATCATAAATATTATGAAAAAATTACATCATTGTAATAGGGATAGGGTTAAAAAAATAAACTTTTATTATACTCTAATTATATCCAATATTCAATTACATACATATTTTAAACATTAACAAACTTTTATTATACAAATTATATATTCAACTATATAATTATAGTCATTCAACTATCATTTTCATTCAATCACTGGAATAATTTTTATTCTACATTAAAAAAAAATTCACTATCATTTCTGAAAATTAAACATATTAGTAAACTTCCATAATAATTGCAGAAAAAATAAAAACATATTCAAATATAATTTGGAAAATTGAATGCAGACACTCGTTTCACAACATCAGAATCATTGAAAAAATAATGTAATTAGTGGTATTTTAAATTTAAATAAACTTTTATTATGCAAATTATATCCAGTATTCAATTACATGACCTGAATGTAAATGATCAATTTATGTTTCTGAATTTAAAACAATTCAAATTCAATCTTTATGTAATTCAATATTGTGGTAAAAATTAATCAGCTAATAATTAATTAAACAGTTCACAACATAAAAACCCTCAAGCAATTATTTTCATCGAAATAATCAAATTATTTTTACATTATATATATATTTTTTTAATTTTAACTTTCATTTCTGAATATTTTGATTCATTAATAAGCTTTTGAAAAAATTCCAGAAAATTAAAGTTCTAATAGAATCAATAATTAATCAATCATTTAAAAACATAAAAAGCATTACACAAATATTTTCATTTAAATATTCAATTAATTTTAAATTCATATTTTAAAAATTTTTAATTGCATCACTTAAAATTTAAATTAATGAATTAATTACCTTTTATACAAATCTTATAAAAAATCAAAATATATGTATGTGCATATGATTTTGAAAATTAAGTTCAGACAATCATTTCAGACCATCGGAAACATTTTAAAACATTATATAATTATAATGAAGGTATTCAAAAAAACTTTTATTACAAAAATTATAGTCACTATTCAATGACATAACCTTCAAGTGAATAATCAATTTATGTTATCTCATTAAAATTAATTAGAGTTCAATATTTATATGTATATATGTATATATATATATATATATATATATATATATGTAATTCAATATTGTGAAAAACATTATTTAGCTAATAATTAATTAATCAGTGTATAACATGGAGAGTATCAAATAATTATTTTCATTTAAACATTCAAATAATTGTTACTTCATATTGTTATGAAAATTTGAATTAATTTATTAATTATTGTTGTTCAAATGAATATAACCGTGAGGTGTACTTTAAAGTTTAAATATTTGCCTGCATACGTACATTCAGATACTCATTTCGCAATCTCAGAAACAATTGGACTTTTATGTAACTGGAATAGGGCTATTTTCATAATCTCAAAGTAAATAATCCATTTATGTTACTTAATTATAGAATAATAAATTTCAATCTTTATGTAATGTGACATTGTGAACAAAATTAATCAGATAATTCTTAATTAATTAGTTCACAACATAAAAAGTATGAAAAAATTATTTCCATTGAAACTTTCAAATAATTTTTACTTTATATATATTTTTCTTTTTTGGACTTTTCTTTTATTAAATTTAATTCATTAATCATCTTTTAACTAATTCCAGAAAATGTAATTTTTAACAGAAATAGTTAATATTTAATTAATGATTTCAGGACATAGAAAGAATTTGCGAATTATTTTCATTGAAATATTGAAAAAATATTTAAATATTGAAACATGATATTTTATTGAAATATAATGGCGCCCACGTTGGGCGCCATTTTGTAACCCTTTTTCCCAGCCTCTCAGAAATGTAAGCTGTGAGGGCGAGAAAAGTACTTCGAACGTTAATATTAAAAGAAGTAAATATGAAATTTAATTAAATTTAAATAATAATGATTACATGAATGCTGATATGCGAATTTGTACAAGAGGATTTAAACCCGAACCATGATTTAGCCGATCCGACCTTCTTCAGTTAGTAATGATTAACAATACAAACCTCATTATTGCATTAATGATTTAATCCACTAAAAGAGCTTAAACTAATTTTAAATAAAATATTTCCCACCAAAACTTGCTTAATCCTAACATTTCAAAGAATATTTCCCTAAAATAACGGGTCCATCGCACCAAACATGGTGTCTGCCCGTGTTAGCTAGATTACCCTCCTATTTTAACATTTAACCTACAAACTCAACTCAACCCTTATACTCATCAAAACTCAGAAAAACAAAACGAGAAGCAGAGGTATGACGCCTACCTTAATTCCAGAATCCACGAGTTCTCCTTTCAGTCAAGTAACGCTAGTCCGGCAAAATGCACTCGTCTGGTAGGCAAGCGACAATTTCCAAAAGATCCATTTAAATAACTCCACAAGAAAAGCTTAACGGGACGATGGCCGACACGAAACTGAACTCCTGCGTCCTCTCCGCTTTCCGGTTCCTTCCCGCTCGCGCCGAATTCTCCGTCCAGTCGGTGCTGCCCTCTTTAACGTGATTTCCAGTACTCCAGCCGGTGGAATTTGGGCCGTTCCGGTATGTGGAATGTCGGCCGACACAAGATGGATGCTCCCTTGTGTTTTGACAGGTATCAGGACCGACATGGCCTGATATCTCGACAATACTCCTTTTTGGTTGAGATTAGTTTCGGAAGTCTGAAATTTTATCCGAGTGGGCCCCGCAATGCTGTATAGTGTGACGCGACCGTGGATGAGTGTGGTCAGCTTGGCCGAGTGAGGTGGTGCGGGTGGCACAGTGTGTGTTGTGGACGATTGGAGTAGGTGGCAGTGTTTTTCCCTGCCGGATTTTGTTCAATAAAATGAACTCGGTGATTCGTGAATCATTGTAGGACATCATTTTCCTCCCTACCTTATGACTCCAGGTATCTACTCTAACCTACTAGGTGATATAACGGGGTATTCGAAACGATCATGTCAAAGAAAAATAAATTTTGAAAATTTATAGAGACAATCTATGACAGATAAAACGTTTGAAAAATAATCCTGAACATTCCAGGTAACTTGTGGTAAATAAAACAAAATGATAATAATTGGTCTGTGATTTGTCAGATTTAGGGTTCCACTGTAGGTAACTGATTGTTGTTGTTTTATATGCTCTTGAAGGTAGTGATTTCATTTCACATGTATCAACTTGAATCTTTGACATAGGACATAGCCGACTTTAAATAAATATTAATTTAACGTTCCTTGCTAGACTGTGGTCATATCTAATGAGTTTTAGACTCAAACTAATAAAATAAAATAAAAATTTTCAAAATTCTCGAACAATAATGTTTAATCATAACACTGCAATCCGGCAGCTAAAGCAAATGAAAAAGAAATCTTAAAGTTTACAACTAACTGGTTTGATCATAATGCTGCAATCCGGCAGCTAAAGCAAAGTAAAAGAAATCTTAAAGTTTTCAACTAACTGGTTTGATCATAATGCTGCAATCCGGCAGCTAAAGCAAAAGAAATGAAAATCTCGAAGTTTACAACTAACTGTACACCAGGGCTCGTCACTTTCAGCAGGTGCAGACTGACACGACAAGTGCGAGACTGACAGAAAGTTTTTCTTTAATTTTTTTCTTCGTTTTCCAGGAATCCTGAAAAGGGTTACGGTCGTTACGGTCACGGCTCGTTGCGGCTCATTGTTCACACTGAAGGGTCTGATTTTTTTCTACTTGAATTCACAATACATTATATTTTTTTATTTCAAACTGTAATTTACCGTGAAGGATTAGGGACGAGTCGAAGGACAAGTTCGACAAAAATTTATGAGGGCCTGTTTGACCTAGTCTTCGTTACTGACACTGTCAGTCTTGTCAGTCAAAGACTGAATTCTGGGGAGCCCTGCTGGACACCCTAGAACTACACGAAAAGGCTTAAAACTAACTAGCGCCTGTTAGGCTACACGAAGACAGCTTAAACTAACTATACACCCTAAAACTACACGAAAAGGCTTAATCTCACCAGCGCCGGTTAGGCTACACGAAAACAGCTTACAAGTACTATAGCCTAAAGAGCTACACTAAGACTGCTTAAAACTAGGAAACTATACGGAACTACACGGAAAAAGCTTAGACTAACTAATGCTGGTTAGGCAACACTAAAACGGCTTAAAACTAAGAAACGCAACCTAACGCATAAACTCCCTACTCGTTTCTGGGGTGGAGTCGCTTCAGGATGGCGTCCGCCAGGGCCTGGATGAGAGGGTGTTCAAAATCCAAACCTCCCCTGTCTCCCGATTGACCACCGCATGCAGACTCATCACTGACTCCAGAAAGGGGTACCATCCGTCGGTGAGGGTCCGCCAGTGGCCGAGGTGATGTCGCAGGGGTGGGGTGCTGAGGAGGACGGTTGCAAGGCATTAAATGCCGACCTCTGGGTCTAAATTGGACTGACCGATGAGATCGGAGCCGACCAAGGGCCTGGGCCTGGAAACACGCCTGGTTTGGGTGTCTAAATCGAGGGGTACCCGTCCCGCGAAGTCGACGCCGGACTCGGGACCCTGGGTAGCCCCAGCTGAGCCGAAATCCGAGCGTCGAACATCGCCGAAGATGGGGGGCACGCGGGCTTTCGATCTTGATCAGGACCCGGTGGGGACACCCCGGCGCGCTCCAACCCAGTATACGCTGTCTGCGCGGGAAGCGGGGACAGGCCGAGCAGAGCCGAAACTTGAGCATCTATGCTCTGAAGGGGGGAAGGCATTTCATAATCCAATAAAGGAAAGCGATATGGAAACCTTTTCTCTATAACTCGGCCTCCCTGATCACGCCTCCCTGTGCCGTCGCCGTCCTCCAATTCCCACCGAGAAATTCCGATCTCCACCTTCGGCTTTGGGGCGGGGGAGGATTTGGAGGGTGCCTTATTTTTCTGCAAGTCGCCTTCTCCGGCGAGGCCCCTCCTCCTCCCACTCCGTCCTTTTGGCGTTGGGTGGGGCGGAACCTTCGGTATTGCTCCTTGGGAGCTCACGGGGTCTGCCCGGACCACGGCAACGGACGAGTTGCGTGATCGGCATGCCGATGGTACGACGCCGAGGTCTTCCCCTCTTCCAACCATGAGGCTGCCCCTCTGTCGAACTGTTCCAGACTCCCGCTGGACTCCCGCCAACCCTTCCCCTCCCGAATGGTCCTCCGGCACCCGCAGGACCACCGGCCCCGGGTGAAATTCGGGTCCAGTTCGATCGCCGGTTCCAGCTGAACCTCCGGCACCGGCAGCACTCCCGGCTCCGGTTGAACCACCGGCTCCGGTCGAACCACCGGCCCCAGGGGAACCTCCGGTTCCGGCTATATTTCTGGTTCCGGCTGAACCTCCGGCACCGGTAGCGCCTCCGGCCCCGGTTGAATTACCGGCTCCGTTCTTCCTGGGTCTTCCCCGTTTTTTGGCTGCCTGGTGTTCTCCTCCAGCTCCGGCACCGTTACTGGCCGGTAACGGCGATCTTGAGGCACCGCCAGGAACGAAGGAAACCGGTCCGTCCGGTCTATGGGCTCCCATCGATGGCGAAGCAGGGGGGCTTTGTTGATGGCGCGGGGTCTTCGAAAATATAAGCGGCAGGCGTGGCCCCGACGCCTTCGCAGTTCCTGTACCGTCTCCGGGCGGTACTTCGGGACTTTCTTCCTCATCTTCACTTTGCGAAAAAGGACCTTCGTTAACTAAGTTCGGATCGATCGACCAGTAGTGTTTTAAATCTTCAATATGAGCTTTCTCGATTATTCCGTCCTCATCCTGGATTTCGTAAACTACTGGTGATACTACTTTTATAACTTTGAACGGACCCGTATATTTCGGGGATAGCTTTCTCGCTACATAATCTATAGCTGAGGACAAAGAGTCGGCCCGTGTTAGCTAGATCACCCTCCTAGTTTAACATTTAACCTATAAACTCAACTCAACCCTTATACTCATCAAAACTCAGAAAAACAAAACGAGAAGCAGAGGTATGACGCCTACCTTAATTCCAGAATCCACGAGTTCTCCTTTCAGTCAAGTAACACCAGTCCGGCAAAATGGACTCGTCTGGTAGGCAAGCGACAATTTCCAAAAGATCCTTTTAAATAACTCCACAAGAAAAGCTTAACGGGACGATGGCCAACACGAAACTGAACTCTTGCGTCCTCTCCGCTTGCCGGTTCCTTCCCGCTCGCGCCAAATTCTCCGTCCAGTCGGTGCTGCCCTCTTTAACGTGATTTCCGGGACTCCAGCCGGTGGAATTTGGGCCGTTCCAGTATGTGGAATGCCGGCCGGCACGTGGCATGTGGTTCCTTTAAATTCAAACAATAATTTTAGAAAATTTAATATTAAGAAAATATATTGAATAAAAATATTTGATTATTGTATTTTTAATAAATAAATAATATTTATTGAAAAACAATTTTTTCATGTTTAAATTTGTGAATTCCATAATTCGGGAATTTTTTGCTTTGGATATTTTCTGTCGGGAATTTTCCAGTTCGGTAATATTATAAACTGTTCGAAAATTTTATAATTTCGCGAATTTTATTATTCGAAAATTTACCAATTCGGCAATTTACTAGTGTCCGAGATTTCATTTTTCGGGATTTTTTTAATCGTCCCATATTTTTATACCTTCTTTAAAAATTATGTAATTTTTCAGAATAAAAAGTCAGAATTTAATTTCGAAATCATCAAAAGTATCAATTTTCTTTTAAATTCTTTGAAACCTTTTCAAATTATTTTTCAAATTTTGTCGGAACTTTTAAGTATCTTTTAAAGTGATTCCCATTTTTCCTAATCTTTTTGTAAAATCCTGCGAAAAAAATGGCCTCAAAAGCTTCCATATTTTTTTCCAATTTTGTAAATCTTTTGAAAAATTTAAAAATATTTTTAAACATTCTCCTAAAATTATGTTATTTTTCGAAATAAAAAATCTTTTTAAATCTCCCAGAAATCTTTTTAAAAAAATTTTGTTAAATTTTTCAAAATTTTTGAGAAGCTCCAAATTTTTTTTTGTTGGAAACATTCAAAAACCTCCAACTTATTCGAATTTCCCTGAATTAATCGCTGTTCAACTATTATTTACAAATCAGAATTCAACACTTTTACTCTCAAATTACAAATTTAAAAAACAGAAAAATTATAGTTGTAACATTCAAAGTTTAAATTTATCACTCTGAAATTGTGACAATTCAGTTTCGAATTGTTTAGGACTGAAAATTGTTTTTTTTTTTAATTTAAAAAATCCAAATTGAATGGATTAAAAGTGGAATATTTTATACTGAAACAATACTTGAATAAGATTTTGAAATTGAATAAAGGCGTTTATTTATGAATCTATTAATTTCAGGTGATTTTTAAATTAAATATTTTTTATGAAGACTCAATCGGATGTTTACATTTGTGCACCTACTAAGGCTTTCGAATTTAATTAGTTCAAATTTTAACGATAAAACATGTAAATTATATAATTTTGAACAGATCCAGAATAGTCTTGTAAAATCAATTACTGTTTAATTTTTAATACTCGAGTTACATTTCAGTTTCTAAAAGCATGAGTTAATTTATATTTACCGCTGATCAATTAATAAAGTTTTATTATTTTCCGATCAAAAAATAGATTCACTTTCATTTCCCAATTTTTCTCGGTCGCGAGTCTAGTTCAATTTAGAACAACTTTTATGTTTTTGAAAAATTAATTTTTCGGTTCTAACTTCCAGGACAATCATTTTATTCCTTGAAAGATTTTCTACAATTCTCGTTGTTAATTTTTTATTTTAAGAAATGTTTGTAAAAATTATACTATTTTTATTTTTACAAACAATATTTTTCTTTAATAAAATTGTTGTAATAAAAGCGTTTCGAAGAGATTTTTTAGTCTTTTGAAAAATAATATCAATATTTATAGATCGACCAAGGTTAATTTTCTTTACAAAATTTTCCTTCAATCTCATTTTTGCCAGTTGTTTTTACTACAGTACAATTTAGTTTTGTATATTTGGGCGAAGAAATCCGTTGTATAGTTTGAAAAATATTCTTTATAAATCAATATTTTGTACAGAAAATTACCTTGAGTGACCTTTAATTATTATTTTATAAACGTAAAAAAATCATATATCAATGTCTTATATGAAAAACACAATCCATGAGTGACAGAACGAAATCAGGAACAATAATAATGTCAATTTATTCAGAAACAAGCACTTTGAACAAAATTGACCTTGAGCGAACATTAAATATATATTTTTCAATTTTGACAAAACTCAGGTGTTATTTTCTCACAAAAAAAAAATAATTTGTGGTGGTGCTAAATTATTAAACTAGCTGTGAATTCGATCTCGAGTGTTTCCACTTTCTTTGTATTTATAATTATATGGTGCTCATTTCACGAACACTTTGCTTACTTTAAACGATTTTAATTTGTAACTAAATAATTTGAAATGCTTCAATCTAAAATTATCGAACACTTTCAATTCAAAAATTCTTGCATATTTAAATAGCTTCAAATTATTCAATATAGTCTACTTTTTCATGTTTAACCTACAAGTATTCAGTTTTAAAGGTTATAAATTACAATTGTGAAAAAAAAGTAAAATATTTTAATTAATTTATGGTTTAAACCAAACACATTTGTATAATTCAATCTACATGCAGCTGAAAACGTTGAATTCAAAATGCGTTGAATTCAAGATATATTTCGAAAAGAAAACTGAAAGTAGAGGATCGACTTTCAAAGAAGCGACTAAAGTAAGAAAGTATTTTCACATATTCAAAGTTTAAATTTAAACTTTTGACTTTTTCGCGTTGTAGCAATTTCGAATCCCAGAATTTGTTATTTTTAACCTAACTTATAAAAAAAATTGTAAAAATTCAAACAATAAGCCTGAATTCTGAAAATGAGGAAATTTTCAAGTTAAAATTTAAATTATCAAATTGAAGACTAAAAAATTTAAAAATTTTCAATTAGTGTTTTGTAAATTGTATTAGAATCGTAAAAGAGTATAATTAGTTCGGAATCGAAAGACATACAGAAAAGATATATAATATATTTGCATACAGCTTAGTTATCCCCGCAAAAAGAAATGTTTCAAAAATTTCTTGTTTGCAGAGTTTTAAAATTTTCGAAAGTTTACATTTTTTACATACCTATAGGTATGACCTCTATAGAGATAAAAAAAGATACCCAATTTTTTCTCATTTTAATAACTTATTTTCTGAGAGATAATTCCTATTAAATTCACCCCCGTTTACAAGTGACCGAAATGCACCAGGGAAAAAATCGCCAAGACCCAGGAATACAAATTAGATATACAGCGAATTTAAAATGTTTAAATTTTGATATTTAATGAGGAATTTAATGTAGGAAAAAATCGAAAAGATCCAGGTCTCAAAATTATAATTACAGCAAATTTTCTGTACTTCTAGGGACGACTGAAATATCCCGAAAATAAAAATTCCCGACTCTGTAAAACTCCCGAATAATAAAATTTCAAAAATAATAAAATTTCCGAACAGTTTATAATATTACCGAATTTGAAAATTCCCAAATAATAAAATTCCCTACATACAATTGCCGAATTATAAAATATCGGAACTAGAATTTCCATAATTATAAAATTCCAGAATTTGCATAGTTAAAAAATTGTTTCTTAATCAATATTATTTATTAAAAATGCGATAATAAAATATTTTCATCAAATAAATTTTTGTTTAATATTTAAAGTTTCTAAAAATTGTTTGAATCTAAAATAAAAATAACTCTACAAAAATTGTATAAAAAAATTAATGCAAAAACACGCGTATGCTTCAAACGGAAAAAATTTCTCCCTACATTTTCTTCGAACCAAACATGATCCAAACCAACTTTGCAAGATTAAAATCAGCACTAATTTATTTCGAAGTTTCTTTTTAATTTTTTTAAAATCAATAATTTGATTTTTGAGAACATTTTTTGTAATTTAAAAAAAAATACTATGTACATTTTCAACCAAAATTTTTTATCCAGAAATATATTTTTTTCAATTATTGTTATTTTAAATTCAAACAATATATTTTTTAAACTTCAAACATTAAAAAGATTTTTCTTTGGTATAAATATTTGATTATTTTAATTAAAAGAATCATTTATCAATGAAAAATTTTTTCAGCACTGGTTCATGATTTATCTCGAAATTTCTTTTTAGTTTTTTTTTTTAAATAAAAAATTCATTTTTTGACAAAAGGTTTTTTATAATTTTTTAAAAATATTATATGTACAAAAAACCTATCTCAATCTTCAGACCGGCAAAAGTCTATATATTCTTAAATGCAATCAATTTTCGGTTCAGTCTAGTGATAAAAATTAAACTCCAAAGTACAAAAAATTATAATTTCAAAAATCATATCTATCATTCATAGAAGAAGCATGGACGTATCAGAAACTATAATAATATTCAACAATCAAATATAAACATAATTATCTCAATTCAGTTTATTTATTACCAACGTATCAGTGCTTCTGTCATTATTAATTTTTCATTAATTTTTCCAAATACGTATTTTGGGTGTGCCTAGACATTGTGCCATTTATTGTTATTTTCGGAACTGGGCTGTTTTGTTTATGAAGCGATACATCATGTCAAACTTTTCTAACCTTGAAAAATCTTTCAACTGCTTTACCGTCATATTTTACGAAGAATGAGGAAACCAGCTCTCGACTTCGTAGTACGGTGAGGGCAGCACCTCGATATGGCAGACAATGTGATGTCCTATATATATAGTTCCCCCACTCTGACACCCTGTACCGCATCTACGTTTATAATATCTTTGACAACATGCAGCTCATTGCGTGGCGGCGGAGTGGGGGAAGCGCGGAAGCAGCTTCCACGTGCGAGGCATTCGCGCTCAAAGTGAATTGCCGTCTTCAAAATGCGTCACCTGCGAAAATCTCGTCAACGAATCAACATATTAAGATGATTTTTTTAAAATTTTGGCTAACTTTTTGGGCTGATTAATAATCCTACATCAAAAGTTAGCAAACAGTACATTTAATGCTTCAAATGTAAGGTTATTTTATTATTTTCACGAATTACACAATTTCTGAATTAATTGTGCCATTAAATGTCAATGCTATTTCATAGATTTCAAGTCTATTCCATTTTGTTTGAAAAAATGTGTATGGAATACAAAATTTATTGTCAGCCAAATGCAGGTCGTAACGTTTTCACCACAAAATTTTGAACCTGCGTTTAACAAACAATAAAATTTTCATTTTATACACATTTCTTAAAACAAGATTAAACAAACTTAATAACAATAAAACACAGTTCACATTCAATGGGAAAATTAAGTCAGGAATCGTGCAATTAGGGAAAATAATAAAAATAACCTTACATTTGGATAATTAAATGTACTGTTTGCTAACTTTTGATGTAGGATTATTAATCAGCGCAAAAAGTGAGACAAAATTAAAAAAAAAATCATCTTAATATGTTGCTTCGTTCACGAGATTTTTGCAGGTGACGCATTTTGAAGACGGTAATTCACTTTGAGCGCGAATGCCTGGCACGTGGAAGCTGTTTCCGCGCTTCCCCCACTCCGCCGTCACGCAATGAGTTGCATGTTGTCCGTGAATTCACCGCGATGGCAAACCCTCAATTCTCAAATGAAAATTCAGACCATTTTTCTGAAATTAGTTAAAGTCTTCATCTAAATTTTCTTAAAATGTGAGCTCTCTACCTTCAAAATTGGACCTGCAGTAATTGTTAAACAAACAAAAATTATCTCTTCTCCTAATCATCTTGGAGCTATTTTCCTTTTTGTTTCTTCATTCAGAACTCATAACTGATCATGGACTGAAACCACAATTTTGTAAAACTAGAATCAAGGAAGTTATTCTATTTGTTTATAAGGAAAAAACGCCTTTTCCTGCTTTCAGCCGTTTTTGACCAACTTTAATCAGGGGAAAAAAATATCGGAGTATTGCTTTTGGTACAGCACATGTTGGGGATTAAAATTCTGCACTTTCATTGCTTTTAAACATTTTTTTTCAAAAGTACAGCACCTGAAAAAACAGACAATCTGTGAACAAAAAGCAGATTTCCTGCCAAAGTATTTACTGTTTTAAGCTCAAATTTTTCACAGGCTTTCACCTCACAAAAAGACCTGCGTGCATTATTGCAAAAATTAGAAAGTGATCAATTTTCACGGTTTTGATTTTTTTCTAAGCAAACAAATTAACCGATCTCGAACTTTGACTAATCAAATTGTACATCTTTTTAATATCTTTCATTTATAATTAAAGTTTTTTCCTCGCAGATTCATATCTTGCTCGCAATCTTCACAAAACATGATTTCGCAAACTTTGAACAGCGCGCAGTTTCTTGCGTTTGCGAATTTGCTGTTGAAAACATACTGGCCTTCATCCCAGGCATCATCAATACACAAATATCACTGTCGCTTCCACTTTGGATTTTTGGCACCAAAACACTTTTTTTCATGCTTCACTGACTGGCCTATACTATGAACGACCTAATTCACAAACTCCTTGAGGTCCGAGATCTTTTCATTGCATCCTTGAAGCCTGAATGGGAAAAAGTTGAAGTTGAACTTGACCAAAAACTTGATGAACTAATAGAACAATTCGAGTTCTGAATCGTTATTTATTTATTTTCAGTTTTTTATAATAATCTTATTACTATTATAAATATCGATTGTTTCTATGATTCAATACCACAAATAATATTATTCAGCAATTATTGAAGAAAAAATAAATTTTTTCGACGAGCAACCGTAGATTGTCACAGATTGTTATAAAAATTGTTATTAACAATTACGCAAATTGTTATTTAGTGCCTCATATCCAATTTTGGAATCACGGTTATCTTATTGTCTGATAATTTCAGTGGAAAAACCGACCTCTTTACATGTGAAAATGATAAATCTGAGTTTTGTTTAAAAAATAGTTTATAACAATCAAATAAATTATTTCTTATTGAATTTCGTTGGTTAGTCATCGCAATATATGTCACTCCAATACTGATTGCAGAAAAAACCGCTCTTTTACAAGGAAATGGTCCATTGGGTGACTTATTTAATTAAATTGTTATTAACAATCTATATTGTTTATGTTTAATGAACCTTGAAGTATATAAATGGCTTTAAAAACAATCGTGAATCGCTTTTGGTCAGAAAAATCAATTTAACTGTGAGAAAAACACATTTATAAAGAATTTGTTTATAAAAATGTTTATAAAAACAGTAATTATTAACTGATGCTAATTTTTTGTTACAAATTATGACTCTTATGAAAACTATTAGCAACTAGCGTGAAGCAAACAATTTCAAGTGCACGTTATGTAATTTAATATTTTGAAAAAAAACATAATTTTTGTACAATGACCTTTGCGGGTACTTTCACGGCCATTTTTCTAAATGTAATAATCAATATACATCGCTAAATCATTAATAAATTAATACCTATAATTTAAAAAAATCCTATTGTGATCTGATTCTCAGTTCTCAATATAAAAATCATTGAACATGTATTTGCACTGGAATGTTCAAATAAATTTTCATATAAAAAGAAGAGCGTGTCAGAATACATTGCTAAATAATTAAAACATATGTACATTTCATTTTGAAAATTGAATTCGAATCCTCATTTCACGGCCATTTTTGTAAATCTGTGAATCAAGAAACATCGCTAAATCATTAAATTATTATCATATTATAACGTTTAAATAATTCAGAAGAACAACAGCGTACGACAAATCATCGTTGAATAATTAAAACATATCCACATATAATTTCGAAAATTGAAGTAAGTTACATGCCTCTCTTTTTTCATGGTTATCTCAGCGATATATTAAGTTCCACTTCTCCATGCCTCAGAGAAGTGAATTGAAAAAATTCAAACTCCGATAAATTAAAGCTTGGAATCTGCTCTTTAAAATGAGACCAAGAACATAATGAAATATTTACTTTTTCTCGACTTACAATAAAAAATGGGAAAGCATGTCCAAGATGAAAATTAGTTCGTCGAGCGGCAGTCGAATGTCGAATTTAAATGAAAATTCGAGAACCAGTAGATATTTTATCATATTCCTAATAGGTGCAAATGTCATGAAGGTTAGCATAATTAGTACATCCTTACATGGCATGGGAATGCATAAGACTTTTTTGAAAAAATATTCTAAACGTAAAAGTAAGTTATAAATGTATAAATAGTAATATTTTTCATGTGTTGAAGACCTTTCAGTTTCAAGAAATAAAATCAACTATCCAAAATTTTAAGTTATAGAGCCCGATTCTGATCAAATCTATCCGATACTCCAACCTGAAATTTTGGCATATCTTATTTTATTGTAAATATGTACCAACTATGCTAACCTCCCTGTCATTTCCAGCTATCTTATCATAACCATGACGTCATGCTAGATTACTCAATTGTAATAAAGGTATGAAACATAAATAAACTTTGATTGTACAGATCATAGCCAATATTAAATGATATAATATTATTGTCAGTAATCAATTCCTGTTACTACACAAAACATACATTATTATTCAATAATTATGTGGTTCAATATTGTCAAAAAATCAATTAGTATACAACGTAAAAATTAATGAACAAATATTTTCATTGAAACATCCAAATAAATTTTACTTTATATTTTTATTAAAATTATAATTAACATTTTTAATTAATTTCAGAAGAAATTAAAACATATTTACATATAATTGCGAGGAAGCAATTGAGATACTTATTCCAAAATAGCAGACACATTTAAAAAAATTATATAGTTGCAACAGAGATATGTTAAATATAAATAAAGTTTTATTGCACGAATTATAACCAATATTCAACTACATAACCTTGAAATAAATAATTCATGCTCCTTAATATAGAAAAATTATAATTCAATCTTTATGTAGTTTAACCCTCCGTTTGGCACATGGGTCCAGCCAGACCTTCCTAAAATTTCCTCAGCTATAATTTAAAAAAAAGAATTGAAAGGATACATGCCATACAAGGATAATTAAATTGACTGAAAATGGAGCAACCTACCACCTGCTTTAAAAAGATGAGTTTTTCTTCATTTTATACCAATTTATATTAATTTCTGCTGAAGTAAAATTTTTCT
>CAKNYM010042552.1:0-12681 GCA_932195095.1 Andricus curvator
AAACATTGCGAAAAGAGCAAAAATAATTCACTTAAAAAAGTAAAATATCATTTCAAAAATTATTTTTGTTGAGGTTCACTTGTTATTTGTTCATCACTGAAAAGTCAAAGCAAAATCAAGATTACAAACAAAAAAAAACTTTCTAGCATTACTCTTAGCACTTATCTGAGTGAAGATAGTTATAAACAATTAAAAATTATTTGAAAAAT
Source organism: Andricus curvator (assembly GCA_932195095.1). Lineage (NCBI taxonomy): Eukaryota > Metazoa > Arthropoda > Insecta > Hymenoptera > Cynipidae > Andricus > Andricus curvator. Next base: position 210 of record CAKNYM010042552.1, read on the forward strand.
TATGTTCGTTGAACTGGCTTTAATTGAAAATTGAACACAAAATGAAAAATTAAAAACAAACTAGAATTGTCTAGCATTGTTTAAAAACCCCAAAAAATCATGATTAGCGCTAAAAACTCGCAAAACCCTTTTTTTCACGTATGGGTTTTTTTGGGACCCTATAAAACAGACTTAGGTGGGTGACATATTAAATGTGTGTGTGTGTGTGTGTGTGTGTGTGTGTGTGTGTGTGTAGAGATAGAGAGAGTTGATACATTTTTTACCAATGAAGCATTTCCTTGGATAAATGTTGGTGTTGTTCCATCTGTACAAAAGAAATATGTATTAATAGGTTGGTAAGAATGTTGATGGTACAATGTTTCTACCCTTTTCGTTATAAGTGTTTTGGGATCGTCTTTCGTCTAGGTTCCGTATGCCTATCCTCAAATTCCTCTCTCGCAACTTGTCAAAACAGCTACGCCTGGCACCTAACTCGCACTCTGCTTGCATCGGAGGTGTATGTCGAGGTTTGTAATTCATAACCATTTTTAGGGTTCCAAATTTAGCTACTTTTTCGATTGATTGTTGCAATGGAGTTAATATGGCTCGTGATCATTCGCCACCCTTTTGTTTTATTACTAACTTGGGCGTTGAAGGAATTTTTACAATGTTTGAAAGAAATTCTACTTGATCTGGGGAATTTGCATATCCATTTTTCTCACTTCTTTCCTCGTTTCCATCCTCTGGAGTTTCGAGTTCATTTAGTTCGTTTTCACCTCGATTTAGAAATGAGTTCATTATTTGATCGAATTCCTTTTCACTATCTAGTTCAGGTTCCTCGATGGCTTTTATTTTACATTTTTATGTTGATCCCGTTCCTTTATAATCAGTTATCTGATACTGCGCGACTTTTGACTCTTTATCGATAAAAGGGATAGGTTTTAATGGGTTCGAATGAGTAACTATATGATTATGCCAAAATGAAATTTTCACCCTTTCTTGCCGAAGGTATTCTCGTCCTAGGATTCCATGGGTATTGAAAGGAAAATCTGCCGAGAATACGTGAAAGTTTACTTCAGAATCTCCTAGGTTCAATTTTATTATACCTAAGGTAGAGATTAGGTCTTGTGTTATTCCCATAATTCCCATAGACGCGGCCTCGTTTACTAGTAATTCTTCGTTTGAAGAGTCTAGCTTTATTACATTAATATCGGCTCCCGTTTGAACTAAAAATGATGCTTTTTCGATATAGAAATCAGGGGATGAAAATATTACGGCTGATGATTCTAAATTGAACTTGAGATCGATATTTGTTCGGATTTCTTCATGATCTCATCATCTCATCATCATCATTCATGATCTCATCATGCTGATAATATGGATTTCGATATCCTGTACTTTGTAACGGAGCCGTCGGAAAATGGGAGCAGGGATCGTGTGTGTACGGATACACGTGTGCTGGCATATGATTATACGGAAAATTTGAAAATTCTTGTGCGTCTGAACTTCTGTTTGAATTTTTATTATAAGTTTGATAGAGGTGTTGATAAGGTGGAAAGTGATTATTTGAAAAATGAGGGTTGTTCTCATTTATGAAATCTGAAAATTCGGGTGAATGAAAACGTCTGTGATACGGGTTTTTATGTGTATCGGAAGTTGTCATAAAACGGACATAGGGGCTAGGACTACGGTCCCGTGACCCTAAATAATGAGGTTGATAATGTCTTGAATCACGATCACAGTGTGGAAGAGTTTGATGGCTTATTTGCAGTCTGGCTTCGTATTGAAGCGCGACTTTTAAAGCGGAATCTATGTTCTGGGGATTACGCGCCTCTACTAGGCCTGCTATATTATCAGGTGACCCGCATTTGAAATTTCAAGAGCACAATCATTTAGAGGGACTAAAAGTTGATTAACATTGGTATATTTATCCTCAAGTGCAGCTTGAGCTCCTGTTTTGAGTAGAATTACTCGATGATAGAATTCGCTAATATTTTCTTCTCTATTTATCCGAATAGTCGAAATTTCGTATAGGTACCAAGAATAAGTTTTTCGGGGAGAAAAACGCTGTTTTATGTGTATAATTAAATCATTGATTGTTGCTAAGGTCTTCCCGTGACTGCTATCTCTTGCAGCACCTTTTAGCCGGGCTAAGACTGCATAGAGGTATTGTTTTTCACAACTAACCGGCACGAAAGATTGACCATTGATATCCTGGATGAAATATCTAGCAGACATGTTCTTGCCATCATATATGGGGATGTTCATTACTCCCTGCTGTATGGCAAAACATTCGGCCATAGATTTCATCATTGGATCACTAAAGGTGCGATTGATATTGCTAGCGACTTGAGTTTGATTGGGATCGTCAGATATTTTTTATTATTTTTGTTGTTGTCTGGGAATGAAAATCAATTTTGCGGAAAGCTCAAAATTTATTAATTTCGATAAGGGTGATAGTTTATTCACAATAGTGATTTTATTACTTATGTTTATCACTTGTTCCGTCGAAAAAGGCAGTAAATGTTAGACCATTACACTATGACTAGTAGTTAGTGCAAGAGTTCGTGCATTATGAAAGGCTCCGTAGCTACAGTTCGAATGGTTACAGAAGAGATGAAATAACGATATTAATACAAAATTGTATGATCTGAGTCGCGTTTAGTTAAAAACGCAAATTTAAAAATTAAATTGGAAATATACTGCAACTAGTTATTAGTTTGATGAATTTAAGATCGCTACTGGCTCACAAATGCTTCAAATGGCCAGAATTGCCTTTATGAATTAGTTGAGCAATTAAGATAATGAAAAAGGTGAAGATTTTAAATTAATTACATTTTTAATTCTTCAAACATCTTTTAGATGAGAATACCACTCGGTTGTGGTTTATTTACGCAATCTCGAATTTAAATTGTGAAATTCCAAAAAAGAATTTTTATTTCAAAACCTTGTTAGTTCGCGGAAACGCGATTGTTGAATGATGATCTTCGATGACGTTGATTTAAACCCTTCACTTGTACAATCCTGCTACAAGGAGTACATGCAAGTTTAAGTCAGGGTATTTCGTAGGATTATTAACGATGGCAGAGCTTGCGAGCACGCGAAGTATACCAACGCCTATCATGCACTTCGAACTTCGCCTTGTCCAGAAGGTGAACGTGCAACGTATCTAAGAAGGTCTTATACTCTCGAGTGCCGATAAAATAGCTATCTTAAAACTATACTGAAGTTAAATTGTTAATAAAAGCAATGAATTTAAACGAAAGTAAGAATCCCACCGCTGCCACCAAATCAGCTGTCACGTCCCGAGCAAAGACGAGGGTAGGTTGGTAATAGGGTAGGTATGGGAGTTTAAATGGCCTGATTAAGTCAGGTTGGTAAATCCTGACAATTTATATTATTGTGGGATCGTTTACACTTCACCAATCCAAGGATATTGTGTAAATTCAGAATATACAACAGTAATTAAAATAGTAATTATTTATCAGAACATGAGGATAGTAAAGGAATTACAGTTAATTAATAGATAAAAACTTGCGAGAAGATTTGTATGTCGATGATATCCCCGATACGTTGTAGAATATCGACGGAATTCTACCGGGTGTTTTAATTGATTTGTACGAGTAATACAAAATCAATTTATACGACGAGCGAAAGCCGAAGGGACTTCGTTTACTCTTAGAACTCCGTACTATTTGACAATGGATGCGACTTGTACAAAGCGGTTCTTCGTTGAGGAATATTTAACAAGTTTTCAAAATATCGCGACTGAACACAAGCGGTTCGTACTTCAGAGTTTAAGTTAACAGTAAGGCTGCTCGAAATGTAAAAACAACTACCAGGGGTGTGTCTGGGGTTTATATAGGGAAAGGCTTCTTCGAAAGTCACGTACGAATCGCTAAAGTTACGAATGGCACGTACAATTCGCCAAAGTTACAAAAGGCACGTACGATTCAATAAAGTTACAAACGGTACGTACGAATCACTAAAGTTGGGAATGGCACATACTTTCTCATCCATAATTTATCTGATGATTCAGGTTATTGACTGTTTTGATTTATATATTAATTGTCGATGAATGATTGATTCTTTTACTCTTTTCTTGCTCTTTCATGACCAGTTTCCTAATTCTAAATAATTGTTGTAAACACATGCAATATGTGTATGCAACTATTTCGTTATATTGTTTATTTGTGTAATTATTCGATTATAATTATTTTATATACTATGATGGTACATAATTCAATTATCCTTTTCTAGGAGGATATAATATGTAGTATGTTAATTTAATTACCTGAGCATCTCTGTATTACCGATGGTTAGGTAGGTCGGTATGCTCATGGTATTACATCGATAATTGGCTCGTGCCTATTTCCTTATCGACCGTCGCTCATTTATCACTGTTCATGTATAGTTAAGTAGTTGCGGCCAACCATATAAGTAGTTACTTACTATGATACGTTTACCATTCGGTGTTACGACCAAAGTTTAAAATTTTGAGGATGTAACACCCCAATTTCTTGGCAAATTTCTATCAAACCTTATTGGCACAAGAATGGTTAAAACCCTATGTTCCAGAATCTTGGCAGTTTGGTTACAGTAGAATTTTGTTAAGAGTAGAATTTTGGAATATCCCGGTATATATCATCAGTCACAGGCAAATTTTTATAATGCAATGAAGTGATCTGATAAGAGGAGTATGCCTCATTTGAAATATTGGGTGAAGCCTGGTTTTTACCTCACCATCCACAGACTTGGTTGCAGCTTAGAGCATGATAGGGGGATCTACAGCTTAAGGTGAGATCCAAACCTCGAGAAATCTGATAAGAGTACATAGAAAAATTTCCAGAGCTACCGCCTCAGTGATCGAACCCCGGACCTAGTACGTGAAATCCGATCGCCTAACCACCTGAGCCACCGAGGATATTATATAAGAAGTTGTAGGATCTCGAAGCTACAATCAATACATCCTTGGAGTAAGGTCTCGTAGAATGTTATAAGGAACTCTGTTGACGGACCAGATGAAGTCATCCCAGAAGAACAGCCTTTCGCATCCGGTTCGCGATTTACTCAGCCTGACAATGGCAAGTCGGAATCTTGTAGAGTTGGCTGAGAAATGAATCTTTCATACCTCGAAGGCAGCCGGTAATGAGAACTACAAGATGCACTTTGTACCCTTAGCACAGCCTGATAAGCTCGAAAAGAAGTTCTTGATATTTAGCCCGTTTCTCATTCTCCTCTGCCGTGATATTACCACCGGCTAGTGCCGATAATTCAATCACGTAAATGATCTTCGTCTTCATATCTTGAACGACAATATCAGGCTTTGTAGCATTGATGAAACTGAATGAGAATTTTCAGCGGATTTTACACTGGTCATTCTCCACAACGGCCTCCAGTTCCCCTGAGCGTATGGCAAGGTGCGCGGTAAATCAACACCACAGATGTGTCGGAGCATTCAAGCATCCACTGAGAACGTGTCCAAGTTTTTCTGGCTCTTGCTTGCACGCTCAGCAGTTGGTATCGCCTACAGGTATAATTATTATGCGCTAGCGGTAAACTAAGGTGTCTATAACGCCGCGCCGTCTTCACAGGTAAAAGAAATCCCTCAGTCTCCGATTTGAGTCCAGCAGACTTGAGAAACATGTTGGACAGACCCGTCGATAGCTCTTCTCTACGTATAATGCCGTAGAATTAACCATGGAGGGGCTTGTCAGCATGTTCTCTTAGTAGAAGCGAATGTGATGCTTCCTGTACACGACCTTTGAGCAGCAAAGGTGTTCGTGATGCTAGGCCACGTGTAGTGCCTCGGGAATGAAATGGAATACCAAGCTCCTCTGCGGCCCAGTATGCAACACGGTATAGAAACGCTGCAGCACTGACGACTTCATGTTGATGTACGAGTTGATGAGAGAATCTGTTCTATTTAGAGCGGATTAGGCTGTAGATACAACGGTTCCTCGATGAAGACACTCCAAGCTCAGCAAACCTTTACCCCCTTTATCTCGAGGGAGATATACTTGACGTACAGAAGATCTAAGATGATGACTTCGATGGATTATCAACATTTTGCGTGTGCTTCGGTCAAGTTGCTACAAATCATCGGCGTTCCATTTTACTGCACCAAACGTATATAGCAGTCTAGGAACGGCCAGCACATTGGTCGCCTGGATCCTATTTTTCCCAGATAATTGGTAAGCCTAAATTTTTTTGAGAATTTGGCAATACCTTTTTTGAAGCACCCTTTTTACTACGCGCACATCTTGGGTTTCCGCTTGTGTTATTCCAAGATATGCATATGTGACGTGAAACAAAGAAACCGACCTTACAGAACAAGAAATCGAACGCTAGTATTTTAATGATTCTAAAGAGCGAAAGCATGCCCGTTCGAATGAGCCTTTTTTTGAATCTGTGCGATAAAAATTGAGCGAAATATAACGCGTTTTATATGACGTTTGTTTAACACTCGGCGGAGCCCGTCCCATGAAAACACGATTTTCTCGAAAAGCTGAACAGGTGCTGTAAGGTTGGTTTCTTCGTTAAACATTATATATGTGTCTTCATTACCAAGGTGTTGAATGGTATTTCCACCTATGAATTGAACATCCTGATCATCACGCGTTGATCTAGTTCCTAGTCTTGCTTGGTGTACGTGGACGCAGGCACACTTGTGCAGTCCAAATCTCATGCCAATCGCCTTAGAATACCTATTTGCTGCTGCCACAAGGATTTCAAGGTCTTTTTTGGAAGAGGCGAAGAGTTTAAGGTCGTACGTATATAAAAGGTGGTTTACCTTATTTTCTCTTCTATTCGGCGGGCCACATAGGTGTCTAGAGCTATTGCCTCGGAGAACAATAGATATAGGCAAGAGGGAGATGCAGAAAAGTATCGGACTAAGAGAGTCTCCCTGGAAGACCCCACTCTTATGGGTGACACAGCTGGTGGTCACCTATCTTTTGTCACATGTTACGATAAATCTTGTCCGCGACAAGAGCATACGCTCTTTCATGCATCGCACTATTCTTGGATGCATCTCCAGACACACAAGGAGCTTGATAACCAGCTCATAGTTCGTGTTATCAAATGCCTTACGGCAGTCAATTCTAATTCTAATAATTGCGCAAGTCTCTCCATTACCAAGACTTTGAATTGAATTTTCACCTATGAGTTGAACATCCTGATCATCACGCGATGATGTGGTTCTTAGTTTTCTTTGCGCATGTGAACGCATGCACTTGTCCAGTCCAAAGCTCATGTCAATAGGCTTAGAGTACCTATTCTCTTCCATTCAGCGGGCCACATATGTATCCAGAGCACGATAGGTAGATGTAAGAGGGAGATGCAGAAAAGTATTGGACTAAGATAGTCTCCTTGGAAGACCGCTATGTTATAGGTGACACAGCTGGTAGTCACCTGCCTTTTGTCAGATGTTACGATAAATCTTGTCCGCTATAGGAGCATGAGCTCTTTTATGCATCTCACTATTTTTTGATCTGCCTACGGGCACTGAAGAAGCTGGATAACCAGCTCATGTTTCGTTTTATCTAATGACTGACAGTACTCAATCCAAGCCATGAACAGATTTCGTCGACATCTGATCAGTCCTGTGTAATACACCTGTCTATTAACAGGTTCTCCCTGCAACCTGCCAAACCTCTCTTGCCTCCACTTTGTTCCACCATTGCAATCCATACCAGCTCGATAGATGTCAATATCCTCTCTCTGATGATTCCAATGAACAGCTTATAGCTGGCGTTTAAACAAGCTCTATGCCTATAGATGTTTGAAATCGACATATATCCGGTCTTAGGGATCAGTACCTTACATTTTATGCTAACCACTGCGGGACGGGTTGTTCTCCGTTTAAGAAAGTAGTTATTAATTTTATTTAGCCCTGCTGCTGAAAAGTTCTTGGTTCTAGCGATAACTTTATTCGCTTCTTCAGCATTACTTGGTGGATACACCTCCTCTGGACGTTGCAACCGTTGCTTTTGGCAAAAGTTACGAAAGAGTCATATATCTGAAGCGTCTTCATTTAGCGGATAAGTATCTCCATACTCTTTCTCTCAGAAGACTTGAATCTCTTCTCGAAAAGGCGGATTTGCAACGGCACATGACGTTTTATTTAACAGAGGGGAAAAATGAGTAGAAAAGGTGGAACTTTGCTGAATTCTCTTTGCCCGCCATTCAAGACGCTCTTTTGCTGTTGAAAACGCTTTTATTTTTTTCGCCCAGTGCTGCCTGATTGTCAACAGTTTACACTTGTTCAGTGTATGATTTTCTTTCCTTAAGTTTCGAGCAAGTGCCTTAACTTTTAGAGTGCATTTTTTATTTGATATTATGTAGCTAATTACGCGATAAACATTTGATGCATGCCGTCTCCCCGTTTTAATTTTAAACTGAAGCTAGGCAATACCCTCGCGAGTCTTACTAAGGCATCATGAAGTGTCATTACTTCGATTGTCGCTAAGCAGGGAGACCGCCTTCTCGTAAACTACACAGTTCAGAGAGGAAAGATTAACATTTTCGGGGAGCAAATCAGGGAGTGCAGTACTAGGTTCAGCTAATTTTGTCCATTCTGAGAAGAACTTTTTGGTGGATTTTTGATCACCTTGTTCTCGTGTTGGCATTGTCGGCTATCTGCAAAGGTGCTCTTGCTGGAATGGGTGGTATGTTCGCTAGAGGATGTTGCTCTTCTTCTTGCTGACAAAGAGCTTCATATCCCTTTCGGCGTAAAAATGATACCTGATCTCTTAAATACTGAGGCGGTGTATGAGCATATGCCGGATGCATATTGACCCAACGTTCATGTAAATTCAGCATGTATCCTCTTCTCGCCGGTGAGCTTCCTAGCCAACAGGTAAGGATGTCCCTCTTGAGTTAGTTAGCCATTTTAAAACGATGTTCTTGAGTTTGTCCCGGGCCATTGCCTGTTCGTGGCCTCGATTCGGTCCTATTGCCACACCCAACTGAACCATGGACTCCATCCGAGAGAGGCCTATTGTGGATGGCACTGCGTGATACTGGAGATGTAACCGCATAATTCTCTGGATTGTGGAGTTTTTCCTCATCAGCAACGGACTAAGTCAAGCGCATGTTGAGATGAGGATGTTATAAATTAATTTAATACGGTGTTTGAAATCTTCTGCATTGATGTTGTATTAGGTACAAGATTAGGAGCATCGCGTAGTTTGGAATTTCTCTTTTACCGCTGTTCTCATGACATAGCGGCCGCGAACCTTGAAGGTGATAATAGTCGCCTCTGGATGCTTTTTTAGAGGTACCACCTGCCACACCATAGGTGCTTAGTTGCCTGCTTCCTGATGGTCTAGGAAATTCTTTACTATGCGACAGGTGTTAATTAAAACCCCTAAGCTACCAAAAATCGATTCTCTAACTTTCAATGTTTTACGTAGATTCGAACTTGCTTTTTAAGATGGTATAGTTAAAAAAATTCCATCATTAATAATTTATTCAGTACAAGCGTGCAAAAATTGTCGTTTATGTCGTTCTAACGGCCCGTCGTCACGGGAAAAAAGGAGAGGGCTCATGGTGTCGCCCTGAAACACACCTTTCTGAAAGGTGATACTGTTATTGATCAAACGATGGTTTCCAGATGAAATAGTAAATCTGGTTTTCCAAAATGGCATTAATGTCTCTATGCACCTCACGATGTGTGGATGAACCTTTAGGCTTTCTAACAGACAGATGGTAAGTCTATGGGAGGTTGAATCGAAAGCTTTCCGGTAATCAATCTAGGCCATCGATAGTAATCGCTGAAAGGTTGCTGCGTCTTTACAGACACATCTATCGATGAGCAAGTTCTCCCGACATCCTGCTACGCCTTTCTTTGAGCCACGTTGTTCATACATCTCTCGCCAGACAGGTCAAATTGTCCGAACGATCCTATTATTTAGGATAGCTGTAAAGATCTTATACAGTGTGTTCAGACAAGTTATTGGTCTGTAATTCTTAGCCCGTCTTCGGCAGGTACACTGTGCGCCCTTCCACCAACCACCCCGGAATAGGCTCTTCCGATTTTAGATATGAGGTGAAAATTCGGGCCAGATGCTGGTGGGTTGAAGGAAACTTCTTCCACCAGAAGGTCTTGATATCATCTACTCCCGGAGCAGAATAGTTCTTCATGCCTGTTAATACGTTTTTCACCTCCACGGTAGTGATAGGTGGGCATTCCTCGTCAGCTGTTATGAGGGCATTGCACAGCCCCTTGAAGCTATTTATGTTCTTTGAGCCTTCTTAAAGTGGATGTTGGACTTCGTAGACTTCTCTCCAAAATGCTTCGACCTCCTCTGGTTTGGGCGGATGGTCGACAGTAACTGGAGGGTTTTGGAAGAGTCGAGATGGGTCAAACAAAAACTGTTGATTTTCTCTGACCCACCTCTCTCTCCGCTCTAGACTTCTCCTAGCGTTAGATAGTACTCGTATTCTTTCAACAATATGCTGCCTGATGGTCAGTAGCCTTGACTTGTTGATTGTGTGATGACGGATCCGCAGTTCGCGCGCGAACTGTCGAACCTTGGCAGTGAAAGTTCTGCCAGATGTTATGTAGTGAATCACACACTGAATGCGGGACACGCACTGTCTTGCTCAGCCTATCTTTGTGCTAAGTTGATGCATTCGTCTTTTGGTCTTATGATCAACCATTGGTTTTGTTTTACGGTTTGCATCTGTCAAAGTTCTCGCTGCATTGTACACACTACAATTGATATTCCAGAGGTCGGATTGTTCGGAAAAATCTCCCCGAAGCTCATCATCCAGTTCAGTCAGATCTTTGGGCTTGGGAGAAACCTGAATGTTGATGTTTCTCCGGGTCTTGAAGCGTCAAGGAGAACTATGTCAGGCCTCCGGTGCGCAACAGAAACAATTGTCGAGAATATGAAGCTCCAGTATATGCGGCACTTCTCATTTTCGACATTATTTCTGTGCCCAGACACTGGGTTACCTTCCCGCCCCCTCGAATTGTTGGAAAGGTGTATGGGTTTGAGAAACATTATTTCTGTGACCAGACACAGGGGTGCCTTTCCGCCTCTACAAAGTGTTGGAAAGAGGTAGGGGTTTGAAAAACATTGTTTCTGTGAGCAGACACAGGGGTGCCTTTCCGCCTCCAGAAAGTGTTGAAAACGGGTAGGGGTTTGACAAACATTATTTCTGTGAGCAGACACAGGGGTGCCTTCCCGCCCCTACGAAGTGTTGGAAAGAGGTAGGGGGTTTGACAAAAATGGTTTCTGTCACCAGGTACAGGGGTGCCTTTACGCCTCCACAAAGTGTTGAAAACGGGTAGGGGTTTGACCAACATTATTTCTGTGACCAGACACAGGGGTGCTTTTCCGCCTCTACAAAGTGTTGGAAAGAGGTAGGCGTTTGACAAACATTGTTTCTGTGAGCAGATACAGGGGTGCCTTCTCGCCCCCACGAGGTGTTGAAAGGGGGTAGGAGTTCAAACAACATTATTTATATCACCAGATACGAGGGTGCTTTCCCACCCCCCGATGTGTTGGAAAGGGGTAGAAGTTTGATCAACGTTATTTCTGTGACCAGACACAGGGCTTCCTTCCCGCCCCCACGAAGTGTTGGAAAGGAGTACCGGTTTGAGAAACATTATTTCTGTGACCAAACACAGGGGTGCCTTCCAGCCCCAACAAAGTGTTGAGAAGGGGCAGGTGTTTGACCAACATTATTTCTGTGACCAGACAGAGGGGTGCCTTCCCGCCCCCACAAAGTGTTGGAAAGGAGTACCGGTTTGAGAAACATTATTTCTGTGACCAAACACAGGGGTGCCTTCCCGCCCCCACAAAGTGTTGAGAAGGGACAGGTGTTTGACCAAAATTATTTCTATGACCAGACACAGGGGTGTTTCCCGCCCCTCGATGTGTTGGAAAGGGGTAGGGGTTTGACCAGCATTAATTCGGCGACCAGTTGCATGGTTGCTTTCCCGCCCCTACGAAGTATTGGAAAGTATTGGTAGGGGTTTGAGAAACATTATTTCCGTGACCAGACACAGGGGTGCATTTCCCGCCCCTACGAAGTGTTGGAAAGAGGTAGGGGTTTGACAAAAATGGTTTCTGTCAACAGGTACAGGGGTGCCTTTCCGCATCCACAAAGTGTTGAAAACGGGTAGGGGTTTGACCAACATTATTTCTGTGACCAGACACAGGGGTGCTTTTCCGCCTCTACAAAGTGTTGGAAAGATGTAGGCGTTTGACAAACATTGTTTCTGTGAGCAGACACAGGGGTGCCTTCCCGCCCCCACGAGGTGTTGAAAGGGGGTAGGGGTTCAAACAACATTATTTATGTCACCAAATACGGGGGTGCTTTCCCACCCCACTGATGTGTTGGAAAGGGGTAGAGGTTTGATCAACATTATTTCTGTGACCAGGCACAGGGCTTCCTTCCCGCCCCCACGAAGTGTTGGAAAGGAGTACCGATTTGAGAAACATTATTTCTGTGACCAAACACAGGGGTGCCTTCCAGC
>CAKNYM010042561.1:1501-17449 GCA_932195095.1 Andricus curvator
AGATTTTCAGTCAGAATAAATTGTTTGAATTATTATTATATTTTATTGTTTCAATCGTTAGAAATAGTATTGAGAACATAAAAACAATGAAATATTGTGAAAAAACACACCCGAGATGAAAAATAAAGTAAATAAGCAAAGTTTTGATGAGAATGTGCCCGTTTATCGGGCCGATTTTTTCACTGTTAATGTCATTTTTTACGAATAAAACAAAAACTACACATCCTATCAAAAAGTGACCCAGGAGAAATTTGTAGATCTTTTTTAAATGCACAACTTTAGTCCAGTCATGATTTGTCGTATCTTGCATAGTTTGACCGTGAAATTGATTTTTTTGATTTTTCATTATTTCTTGTGCAATAAAAATATGAATTTTCGATTTTTCAAGAAAATTCAAAAAGTCGTTATGATAATCTTGTAGGACGTGCGAAAATAAACACTTTTCCTATCTTGACTTTTTTTCGTATCGTGCGTTGTTTGGCCGAAAATGTTACTTTTCGCTTTTTTGGGGGGATTTTGAAAATGCTGTAACTCGGACAATTTTCTTTTCATCAAAAAAAGTCGTAAGGATAAATTGTTTAGATTTTCGAGTACTATAAGCGCCCGCATATATAATTTTGAAATTTGGAAAAAAGTGGTCTAAAATTTTTTGAAAATGCTCTAACTTTTTGAATTTTCATCCAAAATGGCTGGTTAACGAACTCGATTCCTCTTTTTTCCCCCTGAAACTGTGTGCCAAAGCAAAATCTAATCCGATTAGTCTTTCAAAAGTTATCCGATATACAGACGACGACGACGACGACGACGACAACAACAACGACAGACAGACAGACACCGACGTAAAAACCATTTTTTCTGACTCAGGGGGCCTCAAAACGTCGACATTTGATGGAATCCGCGAAAGTCATTTTTCACATAAAACCAATACTTTCTCATTATGATGAGAATGTAAAAAGATCAATTTTCAACAAAATAGTTAAACCTTCAACCAAAGAGATGAATTTTCAACTAAAAATATGAATCTTCAAAAAAAAAAATTATTTCTTAATAAAGTGGTTCAACCAAAAATTTCAAACAAAATAGTTGAATCCTCAAGCAAAGAAGATTAATTTTCAACCAAACTGTTGATTTTTATCCAAGAAAAATGCAATTTCTATCAAAATAGATTAATGATGAATGAACATTAAAAAGACAATTTAAAAAAAAAGGTAAATTTTCATCCAAAAAAGATTTCAGTTTAACTTTTCAACATCAAAATATGAGCTTTAAATAAGAAGTAAATTTTTTACTAAGATACACGGAGAAAAAAATATGCCTATAATAGTAAGAACACTAGCCATGCTTTTGTCGCAGGTTTCATTCTTGCTATCCTGGTACAAAATTCATTCATTTTAAGCAGGAAACCCTTTATCCTAAAAAAGTACAAAGCTTCATGCTTTTGAAGCCGTTATCCCTTCGAAAAAAGCTCCAACTTCACCTTGCTATATTTGTAAAGAACTCACCCTATTAGAGTATGAGTACTCTTACAAATGAGATATTAGGCCGCGCTTACTTACGAACGTAGCGCCGGTAGGCCTGGCCTAACTTCACATCGCTTTTGCAAGAGTACTCATACCCTAAGAGGATGGGTTTTCTTACAACCGTAGCAAGGCAAAGTTGGAGCTATTTCCGCGAGGCACAACTGCTCTGAGGGCATGTGACTACAGCAATAACGGCATGCGCTTCAGTCTTTTATGGTATAGGACATTTAATGCTAAAAATGTCTCACTTGATGCCAATACATACATACATTGATTAGCAGTTCGAACTCGAAAGTTCATTGCCTCACTACCCGATTCGGGTAGTGTTTCTAGGTGGATATTTACTACCAATGTGGGCCCACCACACCCACGACGGGCCAACAGCACGCAGGTATTCCTGAACGGTTACCCATCCAAGTACTAACCGCGCCCAACAATGCTTAACTTCAGTGATCTTACGAGAACTGGTGTTTCCAGCGTGGTATCGCCGTTGGCGATGCTTCAAGAAAATGTACTAGATTAAAGAAGCTTTATTTTCATCGTTCAAGTACTTTTTTTTGAGATAAGACCAATTTTGTTGGATCATTAAAATAATGTACCGTCCGTATTTTCTTGATTCAATGCTAACTTTTTCCGTATAAGATCATAAATTTTAAATTTAGGCTTTCAAAGTTTAAAATTAATTAATTTGACGTAATAAATTCTATAGTAAATTGAATTCGACTAATTCGATATTTTTTCGGCCCTTGTAAATTTTACAACTCAAAAAATCAGTTCGCTAAGTGGGGTTTGAGCCAAATTTGTATATATTTTTTGTTACTGTTGACTAAAAGTTTACAAATTAATTTGGAAATTCGTAAAATTTCAGATTCCTTATACAATTTTCGTGCTAAAATTTGCGTATAATATCTTAATATTGCTTCTAGAAGTCTATGAACAGTGTGGCAAAAGCAGAACAATCTAACCTAAGTGCCAAATTTTTTTTCGGAAGATCAGAAAACGTTTTCAAAAATCGAATTTTTTTTTTTAAATGATGAAGTAGTTTTCGGAGTTTATAGACGTCTATTGATAGATCTATAGATAAAAATCTGCCCGTTGCGCGGGCTCATTCTCGTCGCGCGCTGCGCTCGCAAGTTTGAGCGCCCTATGGCGCGCACCTGTTGGATCTCGCGCTTCGCGCTTTATAATGTATTTGCCTTGCACTACGCGCTCGTTCATTGTACATCCCCCACATTTTTGCCTTGGACTTTCAACGAACACGTTCTCATCACGTGTCTCGTGAGAAAAAAAGGTAAAGAGCAAATTTTAAGATCTAATTTAAAAACAATTTTGTTAATAAACATTTTATTGTACCTTGTGTCTCTTTTCCAAAAAATAAATTTGTTTATTTGTAATGCCATTTTTCACGATTAAAAAAAAACTAAGCGTCTTATAAAAAAATGATTAATAAATAACAAATTTATTTTTTTTTGTAGCTTGTGTCTGTCCAAAAATTTATTTTTTTATGCTGTTTTTTACGAATAAACCAAAAACTACGCGTCCTATCAAAAAGTGATTCATAACAAATTGGTAGATCTTTTTTTAATGCACAATTGTTGTCTATTCATATGAAAGACTAATAGAACTAGTAAAAGATACAAGAGTCATGAGAGGCTCTGAATGCAATACTGATCATTACCTCCTAGTCTCCAGAATAAACTTAGGTCGGGAATGGAGAAGAAAGAAAACCAAAAAAACGCAACAAACGCGAATCAAGATCGAAAATTTACTGAAACCGGAAGTGCGAATAGATTTTCAGAATAAGATAAACGAACGCATAGATAGGGAAACTTGGGAGGCGCTTATAAGCAATAAAAATATAGAGGGCGCAGGGACTATGTTACGGGATATCATTGCTAAAACTGCGACCGAAGTGTGTGGTACGGCGCGGCGGCGGTTGTAGGAAGAAAGTCTGGTGATGCGTGGTGGAATGATGAAATTCAGGCAGCGTGACAAGAAAAGAAAAAAGCGTACAAGAGAACATTGAACATCACAGGTATTAGCGATGAGGAGAGAAATAGACTTAAAAATGATTACAGAAACAAAAAGAGGAAAGTTCAACGACTAGTCAAGGAAAGTAAAGATAAAATCAGAACAGAAGAAGAGAAGGAAATACAAAACGACTTTGAAGGAAGCAAGAAACTGATATTTAAATCTATGAAGGAAAGTAAAAACACAGAGTTTGCCAGCATGAAAAACAGCAAAAGTGAAATGCTGTATAATACAGACGGGATGTTAAACGCTTTAAAAGACTGTTTTAAAGAATTATTAGGAGATGCAACCATAGAGCACCAGAACTGCGATGTAGAAAACAATGCATCAGAAAACTCACTTGAAAAAATCTGTGTCACTGAGGTTAGGGATATAATCAAAAACTTGAAAACGGTAAGGCTGCTGGTGCAGACAGTATTAGCGCTGAAATGCTTAAATACGGTGGCGAGTACATACCTCACAGGTTGTGCGAATTGATAAATTTATGTATCGATGCCAGGTCTGACAGTGACGATATTCTACGCCAACTCTCATTAACGAACAAGAATGTAGAAGAGCTCTCCATTTCAAATTGTACAGGTTCTGTCCATAAAATATATACATATATAAAACATATCCTTGTCCAATAAACTGGTCCAATAAAAAATAGATATACACTCAACTCCCGCTGGAAGTCTCAGACGATTGGAGAAAAGCAATTATCGTACCAATATACAAGAGAAAGAAAGATAAAAGCAACTGCAATAATTACAGAGGTATAGGTTTATTATGTACCGTAAGTAAAATATACTCAAAAATACTTATTCGTAGGGTAATGAAAATAACAGAAGAAAGGATGTGGGTAGTCCAAAGTGGATTTATGCCAGGAAGATCATGTACGGATCAAATATTTAGCTTAAGACAGATCACAGAAAAAAGTTTGAGAGTAGAAAGGAAAGTTTTCTGTGCATTTGTTGACCTAGAAAAAGCACTTGACAAGGTAAATAGAAGTAAACTTTGGGAAGTCCTCAAAGAGTACGGAGTCAATGGATGGCTCCTACAAGCAATAAAAACAATATATGCACGTAGCAAAGCAAGTCTGAGGGTAAATGGGAAACTGAGTAACTGGTTTGATATTGTGCAAGGCGTTAAACAAGGATGCGTTATGTCCTCATGGCTATTTATCATATTTATGGACAAGTGTCTAAGAATGTCCCTCTTCGACGAAGAAGGTGCAGATCTCGAAACAGTGAAGGTACGTGGGTTAGCTTTCACAGATGACAAGATTGTTATGGCAAAATCAATCGAGGACTTGAAAAGAATGTTAAATAAACTTAATATAAGCATGAAGAACATGGGCCTCAAAATTAACATAAATAAAACAAAAATAATGATATTTGAAGGAAAAGGTGAGAGAACAATGTGCAACATTGTCCTAAATGATAAGAGATTAGAACAAGTTGATAAGTACGTATATCTGGGTAGCCTATTCACTAGTGACGGGAAGATAGATGGGGAGTTAGACAGGCGCATAAACGAGGATAAGAAGGTTATCGGTAGAGCAGGGTCCATTATCAGAAGTAAAAACATATCAAAAAAAGCTAAAATGGCAATACATAAAGGACAAGAGCAAAATTATCGCGATTGACATGAATAGTGCCATCCTTAATATAAAATCTCTAAACGATATTGTCGTTTTCGATTCTGACGATTTTCGAAAGTAACGTGGTAACGTTTGCTTGCTGTAGGCCGCTCATATTCAACAGTAGTGTCTGTCTGCCTTTGAAATTAGTGATGCTAATTGAGTCGCCTTTATGTGCGCATGTTTGGATTGTAGAATAGTTGATTGGCTGTAGTGCTGAACCAATAAGCGCCATTCAGTCGAAGCATGCGCATGTCAAGGTGGTCTTTTCGGGATCACTGTGGGAAATAGTAATCGAATCGAATCGTAGTTCGAGTTCGATAATACAACACGTGTTTTTTTCGTATTTGGTAATGCGCGGCTCAGTGTTGCCAACCGTTGCACGGTAAAGTCTGTAAAAGGAGTAATAAACCATAACCTCAATTGTGATGGTAGTCTGTTTTTAAACTCTTTACGCTAACAAGAAATTTTCAAATTAATCATTTTTACGCTCTGTAACTGTGATTTCTATCATGATTTAATTATATTTATCATATTAAATATCATTTGTGAAACTCGTGTACGTTTCGGTTCTACTTTCCCCATAGGATTAAAATTTCCTTATTTTATAGTGACATATTCGAATAATTATTTTTTTTTCGGTTTGAATAGAAGTAGGTCAGAGATCTGTGTATGTCTACAGATCAAAAATTTTATAATTTAAAAAGATGTTCAAATTAAGCATTTTTACGCTCTTAATGGGCACTCCTATTAAAGGATTTTGATCATTTGAAGGGATTTCAAAGAAGTTCAGAGACTATAAGGTATTTTTTTTAAATCCAAGGAATTTTCAAGTACTTCAAACAATTGCAAGGAATTTCAGAAGATTTCAAAGAATTTGAAATAATTTTGAGGTATTATAAAATATTTTAAGAAATTTTTAATTGATTTCACTAACTTAATAGGATTTCAGAGGATTTAAAAAATTTCAATTGATTCTAAAAGATTTCAAATTGATATATTGTAGGAAAATATTTCAAAGAATTTCAGTAGATTCCGAAGAATTTTTTATTCATTTTAATAATTTGAAGGAATTTTAAAAGACTGGGAATATTTTAGGGCATTTGAAAAGAATCCAAAGCATTTGAAAGAGATGTCAATAATTTCAATGAATGCCAACAGATTTTGAAGGGTTGGAAATATTTTAGGATATTTTAACAGATTTAAAGGAATTTTCCACCGAAATTAGTAATTTAATTGATTCAAATGGAAAGGCCTTGAAATATTTTGGGGAATTTCTAATGATTCCAAGGAATTTTTTTATTTGAATAATTTGAAGGAATTTCCAGGGATTTGAAATATTTTAGGCTATCTTTTAAATTTTCATTTGATTTTAAAGAGATTAAAAAAATTTCAAGAATCCAAGGAATTTTGAATTTATTTCCGTAACTGATTTCAAGGATTTCAAATATTTTTTAAATTTTCATTTGATTTTAAAGATATTTAAAAAGTTTCAGGGAATTTTAAGAAAGTTTTGAGGACTTGAAAACTTTTAGATTATTCTAAAAGATTCCTAGGAGTTTCCAATTGATTTCAGTAATTTAATTGATTTCATAGGATTGGAAATATTTTAGAGTATTTTAGAAGATTTCAAGGATTTTTCGAAAGCTTTAAAAAGTTTCAACTTTCAAGTATTTTTAAAATAATCAAAATAAATATGTAAGGAATTTGGAAAGGCTCCAAGGCATTTCCAAGAGGTTTCAATAATTTTGAGGGATTCCAAAAAATGGTAAAGGATTTGAGAACTTCAAGAGTATTTTAAAAGATGTCAAGACATTTTCGTAAGCTTTAAAAAGTTTCAAGTGATTTTTGAAGAATCAAAGGATTTCAATAATTTGAAAGAGTTTCAAAGGATTTTAAATATCTTAGGGTATTTTGAAAGATCCTAGGGATTTTGAAATTGATTTCAGTAATTTGATGTTACTCATAGGATTTGAATTATTTTATGGTATTTTAAAAGATCTCAAGCATTTTCAAGAGCTTTAAAATATTTCAATTGATTTCCAAAGGTTTGAAAGGATTTGAAAACTTTAAGAGTATTTCAAAAGATTCTAAGGAATATTCAATATTGGTTTCAGAGGATTTTAAATATTTTAGAGTATTTAAAAAGATTCTAAAGCATTTTCAAGAAATTCGAAAAAATTTGCATGGGGTATTGTATCGAAGAGTTTTCTAAAATTTCGAAAATATAGATCGATTTAATAGGACCTAGGTTTTAAGGTATATCAAAAGATTTCAAGGAATTTTCAATTTATTTCGGTAACCTGATAGGATTTGAAATGATTTCAAATATTATAAAGTATTTTCAAAGAATTTAATGCACTTTCAAGATATTATTAATTTTTTATGGAATTTTAAAAATTTGAATGACTTTAAGAGGAATGAACAAATTTTTCTGGGAGTTTAAAGAATTTGTTTGCAACTTCGGAATATATGAAACTATTTCATAGGACTTGCGAAGTTACAATATATTTTAGAATATTTAAATGATTTTCATGAGATTTCCGAAGACTTCAATGATTTTAATGGATTTTAAAAGCTCTCAAGGGATTTTCATAAATTTTCCAGGATTCAAGAAAATACTATAAAATTTCATATAATTTAACGGGATTTTATAATATTTCAATGTACTTTAAGGAATTAATTCACAAGAAGTGAGGAGTTTTTTAGGTTTCCACAGTTTTTTAGAGATTTTCAAATATGTTTCGCAATTAATTTGAATTCACCCTGAATTTTTACTCATTCATTCAGAATTCTTTTATTATGTCTTTCGAATTCTGTTAATTTACGCCAATTCTGTTAATTTACCTGAATTCTTTTAAATTAAATCAATAATTCTATTCAGTTCAATGGATATTTTTTTCAGTTTTCAGTTTGTGTTTAATTCGTCTTCAAGTGTTTTAAACTCATTTTGAATTCTTCAACATTCAATCAAATTCTTTTAAATTCCCTTGTATTTTTCCAAAATCATTTTAAACTTACTATAATCAATTACATTTTTTGGAATTTTAAATTTTTTCTAATTTATTTCCATGTTTTAAATTTTAACTTTAATTGTTTGAAGTTTTATGAATTGAATTTTTCGGAATGCTTTCAAATCCAAAAGAACATCAGTCACGCTATTGATGCACATATTTACTTTAAGTCACTTTTTGGATTAGAAATGAATCTTGCTGCAAAAAACGTAGAATTAAAAATTATTGCTGCGCACTCCCGAGATATTCTCTGGACATCTGCTTTTAGACAACTTCGCATTCAAAATACAATACTTTCGAATAATTTTCAATCCGACGTTTTTTGTAGGGCAATTTCTCTGATTTTTTCGGTTTGAATAGGTCACTATTTTTAAATAAATTAGGCTGTAGCCGCCCTTAGAATAATAAACTACAAATTCAGGCCTCGGGCTCAAAACACATTATTGACACTTTTTTCAAGCGATGACGCTGTTTTGCTACTATTTTGAAAAAAATACACTAAAGACACTATTTTCCAATCAAAAACACGAATTTATCAACCAAGATAGATTTTTTTAGAAATAAAAAATTGACACATTTTCGCAGAAGGAAAAAAATATATATTGTTTGAAAAGTTTTTGTTTAATTTAGCTTTCAATAAGAAAGATACTGTAACGTTTATAAAGGCCTGGAATTTTCTATCGACAGGATAATTTTCTTCTTATAATAAAATAATTTAATCATGTTGACGTAAACAACAGATACGATAAAAATGTTCACACAAAAATGTTCATGTATCAAAAAGTTATACTAAAATACATTTTACTTTTTCGTAATAACGTGCATCATTTATGATAAAAATTAGAAAATTAATTTTTCATGAGAAAAATGCGCTACATCTCTCAATGCATAATAAAATATTAGTGGCGAATGGATTACTATAGAGTATAAACGGCAATAATTGCCGAGCAAATAGACAATCTAAAAATTTGTTATCATATTTCTTTAAAACTGAAAGATTGGAAATTACTGCCACTATTCTATGTATCATTCATTTTTTTAAACTTTGTAAAGCTTATATAATAATGAAAAATAATATTATTCGTAGTATTTATCAATTTAAAATTTATATGCTCATATACATGTTAGAACGAATAATTCACAATTCATTTTATAAATAACATTTATTTTAATTTATAAAATAAAAAATGTATTACGGCAATATAATTCACAAATAAGTTAAGTGTTAAACAAATTTAAGAGCCGATTATAATAAATTGAATTATAATTATATTCACAATTTTTCAAGATGATAACGATGGCAGAATTTACCTACAAATAAATTATGAGAAATCTATTACTCCTTTAGCTTCAACAGAGAAAAAATATGAAAAGGAGCTCCTTTTTGAAGGCTACGTACATCATCCTGTAGTGCCTTCTAATTATTTTTTACAAATATTTTGTAACATTAATTAAATATAAATAACATAGAAAAATAAGTATTTAGTTTATTCTTTCTCATAAAAAAAATTAATAAGCGCGCGCCTTGGCGCGCGCAAGACTACTAGTGTTAACAAAATATCTAAAGAGTTTATTTTGTACACTCTAACTTATAGAAACTATAGATATAAATAACCAAAAACATGTTATGGGACAAGCAGAAGGCTAGTAAGTGCATAACATTTGTTTTAAGTCGCCGTGCAGTAAAATTGAGTTCTTCAATAACGAAATGTCAATAACTAAAACAGTTGAATTTTTTTATTACAAACTATTTTATAAATAAAATTTAAAGTGGATTTATGTTTTACGTTTAACCTGCGAAATACTTTTCCACAGTTTGCTTACTTATAAATCTATTCATTTACAACCTGCATGTAATAATATTGATCTTACACACTGAAATCTAATATCTTTCGTTACGTGTTTCACAATCGTTTCGCAGTCACTAGAAAATAGTAAATTCTTGAGTAACATTTAATAATTCTAAACACTTCTAAGAAAAGAATGCACATTCTTTAAATGAAAAACAATTAAGCAAAATATGTGAAATTGATATTTTAACAATTACTTACTACCAGATTCTACATCACAAATTACAGACAATTATAAAAGTTAATACAATGAAGTTTTTTTTTATTAAATAAAAAAGAATATTTTTTTTGCTTAAAGTAACAAGTAATGCATAATCTGAATAACCTTGGAATTTACGTAAAAATAACTAAATGATATTTAAATATTATGCGAAATTCTTTTCTGAAAGTGTATTAAAATAATTGTAGTGCTATTTTTGCATATTTCGTTCCTATTTCAACAGAATAAGGATAGGAGGGATAATTGCTTTTTAAGTTCATTTGATTATTTCATATAATTCCATTGTTGGAATGTCAGGTAAGCACGAGATGCGTAGCGCCATGTAATAATTGTCGTGAGACTTGAGATAGAAATAATTAACCGAAGAATAGTAGCATTCTTTCTATTAGCAGCTCCGTGATAAGTAAGTCCTTTTTAAATGACGTTTGGTATTTTTTATTTACACAAAATTGTATAATACTTTAAATTTTATTTGCTTTAAAATTGTATATGTATATTGTATATTAATAATCAAATCATATTAAAATACGAAATATGTCGAATTTCAAACATATTTTACCCAAAAACGTAAAATAACCTTCGAAGAAAAAAGCTCCTTTTAACAAGGGTGAAACCAATTAACCAAAAGAACTTACTATTTCCATTATAAATATTTTCTTGAAATATATACAGCAGGAAATATTTCGCAAATAATCACAATTAATTAATCCGATGACATTTTTTTGAACATGAAATTATTGCCGACTGTAAAAGTCGAAACAAGAGAAATTGAAAAACTATCGATTGCAAGAAGTAGTGGTGGTGGAGATATCAAAACATTTTTGGAAATGTCAGTTTTAACAGATGTCAAGGCGACAAGATTTTCGAGAACCAAAGTGTAAATGTAAAATTTAAAATTTTGAATTAATGGAGAAATATAACGGGAAAATTCGCATAGTCATGTGAGGGTCTGAAATACAAATGAACCGGAAATTCCGATATGGGAATGCATACGGCCTGGGCAAGCGGAAGTCTTGTGGAAACGTGTCTCGAAAACTATCCGTCGAAACGCCCCAAGATTTCTGAAAATGTGATCATTTGCCAATCCAAAATTGAAAAAAATCATGAAATTCTGAATGAAATAAATATCACTTCTTTACCCCCCGAAATTCTCTTTGAAATACTGTCGTACTTGCCTTGTACAGATCTTTACACACTGAAAAAGGTTAATACTTTTTTTGAATGGCTAGTACGTGATCCAACGGTATGGAGAGTTTACGAGGTAAAAACTAATTGATTTTAAAAATACAGAAAAGAAAAAAATTAGGTCATTTACCCAAGTTTATTACAAAATATCTGATCAAAAAAGTGTTTAAAATGTACTGGAAAGTTCAATAATATTTTCAAGCATTGCTATAGGTATAAAGATAAAACTTTACACTACATTATATTCATTATGTTTAATTAGATATTTTACAAATTAGAAATACAAACTTTATATTTGTAACATACTTCAGAATTATTTCTTAAGTTTTTCGTTTTAGAATATTTAATTCTTATTACTTACAATTTTTATTACTTTTTAATATCAAAACATTAATAACAATTCGAGGGGTTAACACTATCAATTTTGACGTATACCTGAATTCAAGAATTCAGAAAAATACAAAATAACTTTCTTTCAAACAACTGAACTCAAGTGCAAATGAAACCAATTCAGAAAAATTTAAAATAACTAGAACATTGTGCGCGCTATACGCGCACTAATTACCTTTTCTTTAGAGAAAGATCTCGAAATAAAATGTTCTGTGAAAGAAGCGAGAAAATTCCAGTAAATTCAAATTACTGTTAATTTTCTTCCAAACAGTTGCATTTTTAACCAAAAAATATTAACTTATTTCCAACAAAGGAGATGATTTTTCAACCACAAAGATGAATTTTCAACCAACAAGATTAATTTGCTACCAAAAAAGATGAATTTTCAACAATAAACATAAATTTCTAACCAAATAGTTGAATTTTAAACCAAGAAGATTTATTTTCTACAAGTCAAGACTAATTTTTAACAAATTACATGAATTTTACATTAATTGTCTGAACAATGGATGTGATGTAAGTCCAAATTTTATTTAATTAATGTTTAGTTTATATTTTTTCTTTTCTAAATTTTTAAAACTAAGTAGTTGAATTTTACACCAAATTGTTGAATTTTCAAGCCGAAAAAACGAGTTTTCTATAATGCAGTTGAATTTTTAACCAGAGATTATTAATTTTCAACAAAATAGTTAGATTTTTAATTTAAAAAATTCATGTTTAACAAAAAAAACGAATTTGCATCTAAAGTTATGAATCTTCAACCAAAAAAATGAACTTTTTAGAAAGTAGTTCAACTTTCAACCAAGGACTTGAATTTTCAATCCAAAAACATGAATTTTCAACAAAAAATTTAATAGTTAATATTTAAAAAAATATTCTAATTTAAAATAAAAAACAGTTCAATTTAACCAACAAAGATGAATTTAAAAACATACTTGATTTTCAACAACAACAAATTATGTACTACCAAAAAAGACGAATTTTCAACAGAATACGTAATCTTTCCACCAAATATCTCAATTTTCTTCCACATTGTTGAATTTTCGAACCAAAACTACGAATTTTCTACAAAAAAAGTTCAATTTTCAACCCGAAAATGTAAATTTTTATCAAAGCAGTTCATTCTCGACCGAAACAGATTAATTTTTTACCAGACAGTGGCATTTTAACAAACAAAGAAACATGACAGAAAGAGATTTTGAAACCAAAAAGATGAATGCTTAACAAAATAGTTGAATTTCTGATAACAAAAATGTGTTAGTCCACAAAAAAATGTCAATCAAATTGTTGAATTTTCAAGTCAAAGAGACGAATTGTCAATAAAGCAATTGAATTTTCAATTAAGAAGTATGACTTTGAAACAAAATTGTTGAATTTTCACCAAAATACTTGATATTTAACGAAAAAATTGATTTTCTACCGCCAAACACGAATTTTCATCAAAATACGTAATTTATCCACCAAATAGTTAAACATTCTACTAAATTGTTGAATTTTCTAGCCAAAACTACGAATTTTCTACAAAACAATTGAATTTTTAACAAAAAGGTAATTCTCGACCGAAACAGATTAATTTTTAACCAGACAGTTGTATTTTTCACCAAAAAAGATGCAATTTCTACAGAAAGAGATGCATTTTGAAACCAAAAAGATGAATGTTCAACAACAAAACAGCGAAAACTTTAATTTGGTGATTGTGAATTCTCTTTTGTTAAAGCTCCTTCGGCTTTAACGAACACATTCTCATCACGTATCTCGTGCTTCGCACTCGAGTTTGTCAAAAATGTGAACTTTTCTCCATTATGTTCAACACTTTTATATCAAATGTATATTACATTTATTATGTACCTTTTTTTCATATCGTGCGTTGTTTGGCTTTAAATTTTCATTTTTTCATTTTACAGCTGTACATAGAATTTTCAAATTCTCCAAAAAAGTGGTCTCAAAAATTTTGAAAATGCTCTAACTGCCCTAAAATGAAGGTCAAGTTCGGTAGCCAGCCATTTTGGATAAAAATTCAAAAAGTTAGAGCATTTTCAAAATTTTTGAGACCACTTTTTTTAGAATTTGAAAATTTTATGTACGGTTGTTCACAGCATTTAAAAAGAGGAACAATTCCAACGAAAACCAACGAAAATGAAAATTTGAAGCCAAACAACGCACGATATGAAAAAAAGTCAAGAGGAAAAAAATGTTGCTTTTTAAACACCCTACAAGATTGTCATAACAGATTTTTGAATTTTTTTGAAAAATCGAACATTCAAATTTTGATCGCACAAAAAAATAATGATGAAAAACAAATTTTCCCATTACTGGCGAGCACCGGGAACTCAGGTTTGACAACTTTCTTTGAAATTTCATCAGCTTTTTTTATAATTTTGTATGTCCCAATCGATCAATATCTGTGGACTGAATGTTATTTTGATCCAAAAAAGTCATTTTTCTTGCCACTGTGCGACGAGGCACTTCAAAATAAGAAATATATATTTTTTTAAACAATGAGAATTAAAAAAGCAATAAGAAACAAGTATATTTAAAAGAAAAAAAATCTGCCCGCTTTGCGGGCACATTCTCATGGCGCGCTTCGCGCGCGGCTCGCTTCGCTCGCAAGTTTGAGCGCGCCTAGGGCGCGCGACTGTTGGATCTCGCGCTTCGCGCTCGATCATATATTTATCTCGCGCTTCGCGCTCGATTATATATTCACCTCGCGCTACGCGCTCGGGCGTATTTGCATCGCGCTTTACGCTAGGCTCCTCTAGATTTTTGAACCTCGTGTTCGACTTCGATGAAAAGAAAAAGTTTGTGTGCAAATATTATAAAATTATCAAAACCTCTACATATTAAGTGATTGTTAAATTTCCTTTTATTTTAGACTGAAAAGGAACTTTATTTACTCAAGGTTCTATCGACCTTAAGGAACACATTCTCATCCAGACACTCGCGCTTCGCGCTCGATATTTGATTTGAAAATCATTTGAACCGTATGATAGAAACCAAAAAGTTTGAGCGCACTTACGGCGTGCGATTTGGTAAATACACTGAGCGCGCACTTTGTGCTTCGTGTTATATGTTCTTCATATACAAATTACTAAATTTTTTATTTGATTTCAAATGAAAAGTAATGATATAATTCAGGCGACAAATTTTATTAGTTAACATTTTATTTTAGCTTGTGCCGTTTATCAAAAAAGTTAATTTTTTCATTTTGAATATATTCTTACCACAAAAATTGATTACGGGTGTGTAAGTCTTTTTTGAATGCACAATTTTTGTTCATTTATATGTTTTCGTACCTTGCATTGTTTTTTCAAAAATTTGATTTTTTTTACTGTCAATGTTATTTTCATGAATAAAACAAAAACCACGCATCCTATCGAAACATGAGTCACAATAAATTTGTACCTCTTCCTTGGATGAACAAATTTTGTTTCGGTCATTTTTTCGTAGCTGGTAATATTCGTCTGAAAATTTGATTTTTCTATTTTCAATGCTGTTTTTTACGAATAAAACAAAAACTACGCGTCATATCAAGAAGTGAATGATAAGAAATTTGTAGATCTTTTTTAGGTGCACAATTTTGGTGAGATGACCTTTTCTGGTATCTTGCATAGTTTTACAGCAAAATGGCTTTTTTGATTTTTCATTAATTTTTTGTGCGATCAAAATTTGAATTTTTTATTTTTCGAAAAATTCAAAAAGTTGTCATGAAAATATTATAGGGTGTTCAGGAATCAACGTTTTTCTCCTCTTGACTTTTTTTCATATCGTGCGTTTTTCGGCTTAAAATGATCATTTTCGTTTGTTTTTTGGAATTTTGAAAATGCTATAACTCCAGTAATTTTTTTTTTATCACGAAAAGTCATAAGAATATTTTGTTCGTCATTTTGCGTACTACTAATAATAGTACATAGAATTTTCAAATCTTCCAAAAAAGTGGTCTCAAAAATTTTCAAAATGTGCTCACTTTTTGGATTTTCATCCAAAATAGCTGGTTAACGAACTCGTTCTCTATTTTTCGACCATAAAAAAGTGTGCCAAAGCTCAATCAAATCTCATCATTTTTTCGAAAGTTATGATATAGACGGGATAGTAGACGCTTTAAAAGACTCTTTTAAAG